>PHWZ01000388.1:0-37007 GCA_004379285.1 Botryotinia calthae
ACATCCAACATCCAACATCCAACATCCAACATCCAACATCCAACATCCAACATCCAACATCCAAACCCCAATTCTAAAACAACAAACCCCCCCCTCCCCCTTCCACAAACCTAATCAACTACCTAAACACACTACCACCACCACAACTAAACCAAAAGCGAATCAAATCAATCAAAATCACACACTACATACTACATACCATACCACAAACTACATAAATCACATCGCAATATATACGATATAATTACTCAACCCTATCCCTATCCCTATCCCTATCCTTATCTAGGTAAGATCTTAGTGAAAGATCTTAGTGACTTACATGTACTTACATGTATTTGTATATTTCCGTCAAATTTGAGAAGGCTACGCTCTCCCTCTCTCCTCTCTCCTCTCCCCGTTACTAATATATAAATTGTATTGTGTTTGTGTGATAGATCATAGCTACCTTTTGATTTTTTTAAATAGTGGTTGGTATGTATGTATGATATGGATATGGATATGGATATAGCAGCTGTGGAATGGTACCTCCCACAATTCTCTTCACTGCACGCTTCATCTTCGCGAGGAAAATATGAATACTTCTTCAAGTCGTTTGGGGACAAGAGCTTGGATATTTATAGATAGACATTCATCGAGATGGTTTTAATTAGACGGGATATTGAACGTAGCATGGATGATGGAATGAATTCATAGGTTTAGTATTATGTCTATGGAAGAATTACGTCTAATGCAGCTTAAGTAGGATTCTTCAAGGAATGATTGGCATTATCCTATGCTTTGTCTACAGACTAAGTGGCTACTTAGCCACTTAGACAGCACAACATGAAAAACATACAAATTCGCTACCATTAACACCGGTGGGTGACACCCCATGAGCAGACCTATCTTACTATACTTCATTGTTGAACCAATCAAGTTTGTAATCAAAGGCGGCGTGTCAACTGACTATTGCCGACCAGTTACAGGATGCATCAGCTCGTATCGTTGAGTCAAGGACGTTATACCGCTACTATAGCAGCAGGAATATCCATTTCCAGCGCATCCCAAATTCTGCCATCGACATTATCATGGAATATGCCAGCAACTCGAACTCCTCGACTTTCTCCTCACCCCTCTTAAACCTCATTATGTCTTTCTATTCTTCCAGCAAAAATTAGCTTGAATCCTACAAAAATTTATGCACCCTTCCCAAACCACCACCACAACATTCCATAACGGAAAAAGAAACTTCAGAACCCCACACTCAAAGCACCGTCAACGATCCCACACCGACCCCAATATCCGCTGCATATGACGATGCCACACGGATATCAACGTGAGTGTTTTTGTTAGGGATGTCAACCTCATACGGCTCTTCCTAAAGATAATTTTGAGGGTATTGATCTCATCATTGTAGTTTTTTTCGTTGTTGTGATGCTGGTCTGGTTGGTTGAGAGACAGGAGAAAGAGAACTTACGGAGGGTTGGGATATTGGTCGAGTGCCTTGTTTGAGTTTTGAGGTCGTTATTTGCTGGCTTTGTGATAAAAGTTGTGAAGCGTGGATTGAGCTGATCTGTTAATAATGGAAGTGATACCCATTGAGGATGGTGTATCGCGACATCTTGTCCATAGGTGTAAGTGATCAATCTATCCTAAGCATTCCATCATTTTCCCTTTGGCTTCAATAGCATCTTTCTCTTAATCATATCCTCATCATTCTCATTCCATTCAAATATGCAAGGCGTTACCATCAATGTTCAGCATCGCGGGATAATGTTGTTGTGATGTTATTTATTTTGTGGTTGTGATGTTATTTTTCCAATTCTTACTACACAAGATTTTTTTTCTTAGCTTGCTCAAGCTTTCCACGCTAAAACCACTAGTCTCAAGCTTCTGATAAATTACATAAGCCAATCCTGTACAGCCAATAGCATCGCCGAATTAGAGAGTACACATGATCAGGATTTTTGTTGCATGTCTGAAGTTGAGAGGTTGCACGAAGAAGAGAGGATATGCAAAAATACTTGCGTCGAAAATCCAGACATGCAACAAAACGCACCACCAGTTACACAACTCGTGTGATTTTCGCACATACGACTTTGCCGTGCACAATCCTCCATCACCCATTTCTTTCCATCTGCTCTCGAGCAATATATCAGGTACATAGGTATTACACATCCATCCGCATGCACATGCACATGCACATCCACAAATCCCAATCCATCATAAACTACACATCAAACACGACCCGAGATTCGCCCATCCCAAGCCGTCGATCCAGACTCATTCGTTTACTCATCCAAAACATCCGCTGTCTCACGTATTAAAAACTTCTCCATCCTTCCCTTCTCGTACGCTCATCCGAACTGAGCTCATCTCATCTCATCTCATCTCAATGATCTCAATGATCTCATTGCAAGCTGCGTTGCGTTTGGAAGACACTAGGTATAGATAGGTAGGTAGCTAGGTACATCACTACCTCACATCACCAAGCACTCCAAAACAAACAATAACCCCGAGAAAAGCAAAAAGGCAGAAAAACAAAATAAAACTTTATCTGATCTCATCTCATCTCATCGCATCTCATCTCATCACATCATACATCACATGAACGAATGAACAACTAACCGACTTCACCAAGCCTACCCTACCCTACGAGCCTACTACAACATAACTTCCAGCCTCCAAGCCCTCACTTTCACAAAAAGTACCTACCTAGCTACCTACCCACCTAAACAACTACCAAAATACCACCCTCCCCTCCCCTCCCCACAATTACCTCCTCCTCCTCCTCCTCCTCGAAGAAAAACACTCAAGCCCCTCCCCTCCCTCCAAACCTCCAAAGATAAACCGAGATATAATACCCAAAATGCCTTCATCTCCAATCTCCAGGATCAACGTCAATGCAGCGTATGAGATATATTATCTATATTATCTCGTATTACACTACACTCCATAATATACCATCACATCATATATTCCGTGGTATATTCCGACGGGACAATTGTTCCTCTGTTTATAATATGTAATACATAACACATAATAATATCGGCATTTGCATTCCAAGTACCGTATCGTACCGGTCTGTATATCAAGATATGATATGATATGATATCTATATATAAATATAAAAGTAAATTAATGCACAAAAGTATCTGTATATCTGTCTATATATATACATGGCGAGTAATAAATGATCATCATAATGATTCTCTAGATTTGGGGGTTGAAGCTTGTAGACTCCATCCATGCCTATAGTTATAATAAGTATATCAAGTGGAATCATCAACATCAAACATCATATCCTACACACACAAGTTTTCCGTTCATTCAAATCACAAAGTCCAAATACAACTTTCACAAACAAGCATGAAATTGCATATCAATCGGAATCCTAGGTATCTTGATAAACATTGCTGTCTTTATGTATGGTCTGTCCTTTACTTAGTAAATAGCAATTAAAGGTTCAGTTTAACCCCATCCGCATCCGCCATCATTTCTCCTTCGTCTGTCCCCTTTCAAAATACACGAGTACCATTTCCCAGTACCTCCAAATCCTATCCAGATCAACGCATTAATATCCTATGATATTCTTAAAAAAGAGAGGGTGTGATAGATAAAGGAAAATCAATGAAAATAGGCCCAAGTGAATGTGTCGGAGTTTGCCATAAAAGAAAAACTCCGGGATATAGCCAATCCATGAATATCGACCGACCAATCGAACGTCTTTCCCTCCTATCCTGTCCCCCTAAAAAAGAAAATTCCAGGCCGTAATAAACTCCTCCTCCACCGGGTTTTCCGTGACAGTCAAAAGAAACGTAATGTAAAGATTATGTGTAATAATCGTGAAAGGAACGTAAAGAAAGTTCGTCAAGTGACGAGTGGTTATAAAATATGTACATCGAAATATTTGAGAGTAGCGTCAAGCCATAGAATAAAGAGAAGCCTGCCTCATTTATTCTAGATCCATACCGGTCCTATGGTGGGTTTGACTTCGCCGAAAGCACTCATAAATAGTCCTTGTATTTCACTCATGTAGACTTCGGCTCTGAATTTGAATAATCCTCTTAATATCAACTCTTGTTCTTCCTCATCGACAACGGCCAAAGATTCCTTGGTGATGCCATATTCCTCGGCAATCTCAGTGACCTGAGCAAGTTCTTTACCGAAAGGATGTGGTTCAGGTGCAACAGCTTCCTGGACGTTTGGTGAGAACATATGCATTGTTGATCGAACAGTGGTAGGGCTCTTTGGTGACGCCATTCTTGCAACAGAGTTTTTGCGAGACATGATTTCGTGGTTCTTCTTGGTATGTGAAGGAGCTCTACTTGGAATACCAGGAGCTTCATCACCAGATGCGATCTCAATCGATTTTTTGCCAAAGTTGAATGCCGAAAGATGATCCCCTGCTGGAGTTATTGGCGAACGAGATTCAATTGATAATGTATCGGCAGAGGTTAAACTTGTCGAGCTAGTCATTCGCGAGGCATCTGACTCTTCTCCGGAATGAGTTGACGCCGTGCTGCTTGATGCGATTCGTTTACTGGCATCCTTTGGGTAGAGATCCGGTGCATTGTATGACAACATGTTGGTAGTAGAGAGAAGTTCAGTTGGGGCCGAGATCTGTGCACGCTTAATAGTACCATGAGCGAACTTTGGAGTTATAGGACGTTGGGCAGTTGGTGAAGGAGCGGCGGCTTCGAGCTGCTTCTTGGCCCTCCTAGTTGTAAATGCGCGTGCGAGAGACATATTTGCTGATATGGAAGATTCGGAATTGGTCTCCCGGATAAGATCAACTACTTTCTGGAGGTGATATGGTGGGGGTATATATTATCCCCGGTAAGATATTCCGGATTAACGGGTAATCTTTATCAGTGCAGGAGGTTGATCGAACAAGATTGGTAATTGATCAGATGTATCCTGCAGGTGAGCTTCTGGAATATTTCTGGTTGGACGAGAAATATTTTTTTTGGAGCTTTCAGAGTAAGAAGCTGCAAGATTGTATGTCGCACGACTATGTTCTCTTCTGTAAGAATGACCTTAATTGTGAAGGAATGACTCTGTGACGCACATCTAAGATCGAGGCGGGCCGATATGGAAAAAGTGACTCCTTGAGGGCAGGTACTGTTGATTCTGGTTTGATATATTGAAGTGAATATGTGTATATGTACTGCTCACTCTGATCTGTTGTGATGATGTGTAATAGCAAAGAAGTAGTGAACATGTATCTGATAGACACGTCTTCTTCTTTTTTCGTGGGATTCAAGAAGGAATGTTGGAAGTTGAGAAAGTTAATTCTGTATTGCTGAGCGTGTCAAATGATCGAAGTTGCTCGAATGGGAGGGATCGTGGGTATGTGAATTTCCTGGTTGTCGATAATGAATGTGTCGAACAATCTGTAGATGCGGCTACCAAGGCAAACTTTGAAGGAATGTATACTTCCACAAGACTCTTGCTTCTAATAAAAAATCGAAAGATATCTAATCGGTCCTGCGATGAATTGGGTGGTTAAGAGGTGTTGCGCAAAAGAAGGGAAGAGAAGGGAAGGTAAGAGGAAAGAGGAAAGAGGAAAGGAAAGGAAGGATTCCAGAGATGACAAGGCCACTTTGGGTAGACGGGAGTTGTCAAATGGTAAAGGGTAAAGGGTAAAAAGGCAAAAAGGCAGAATCGGGCAAATGAACGATAACTAATTCTTTCCTTTTGCTCTTTTTTGGCCCGAGACCACAAGACACAAACAAACAAGCATTTACTTAACTTATGGAATGGACGGCTTCACATTCACCAGGATTCCTCTTTTTTCTTTTTTGTCACCAGGATTACGACTAGGAAACAAAAGAACCAACATGCATGCTTGCTTGCTGCTAAGGGGGACGATAGATGGATTTTTGCGTGCAGATGATTTAAACCGACTGTAGCATAGTCAAAAGACCCGAAGAGGGAATGTTCTCCTTGTCTACAGAGATGCCCAAGCTTTCAGCGGGCATTGATCACGATTGATTGGACGATGATGTGAAGAAGGAAACAACCCAGAAATGGAGAAAACGCCATACAGAATGGTACAATTGATGCTGAGCGGTTCCCGAGGGAGGGCAAAAAGGAATCATTCACCCAATGAGATGGACCATGTGAAGTGAAGCAAAGTAAGGTCGGTTGGAAAGTTTCCCGGAGCTGGAGTTCTCCTTCTGATCAACAGTGAACTCCTTCATCAGGAAAATCCCCCGATATCAATGCTATCAGAGCGCTAAAATCACGAGTAATGCACATTGGTCCTTTGTTAGTGCGATAATGACATGCAGCTTCTCTTGATGGATTTCATTTTTCGTTTGGATTTGGCACGAAAGGCTCTTACACACTCCAGATGATTCCAATTGTTGAACTAGGTAGCGGCAGTCCATCCAATTGATTCGCAAAAGAAGAAATCTAGGCATTTTTCCTCAATCCAGATCACAAACCAAGATCACACAAACTCCCGTCTTGTAAACGCCCTGGTCAAGAGGGCGTAGCGCAGCCCGCGCAGCTCGCGCAGTTTATTATGTAGCTTAAGTGGGCCACGCGTGCCATATCGACAGGGAATAGGTCAGCTATCATTTGTTCGTTTCAACCATCTGATGTTTTAACGTTTCAGGTACACGATCCCTCGTGGAGAATGGGTTGTCTGACTACCAGTCATTTGGCATGTCTAGGTGTTGAAGCATTAGCATGAGTATGGCGAGCATGGGATGGATCATGGCATGGCATGGGATAATTTGACATGGTCAAAGCAATGCGGAACGGAAATGTGGGTTCAGTGAGCTTGTGCGATGTATGAACGTGCCGTCGTTTAGGTAGTTGTGCGAGTTGTGTGAGTTGTGTGAGTTGTGTTGAGTTGTGCTGAGTTGTGTGAATTATGAATTCGAGATGGAGATGAATAGCTCTGGGGCTACAGGTACATTGTAGAGTGACAGGGGGATACAGAGTACAGCCAACAAACATCTCCATTCAACTTCCCATTTTGTGTTAACAGGTAAATCAATCATCCTTCATCTAGCCGTCTACCACTCTGCTTCAGACTTGAGCGGTACACAGCATTATTTGCATTCCCTACCTTGCCTATCTAGTATCCAGTTCATCCAACAAACAAATCAATAATCAACACACTACACTACACTACACTAACCAACTGCAACATTCGTGTACGGAATACAGGCCTCTTCACGCCAGAAGGAATCGCTCGCTAGACCGGAGGAAGAGGCGAAAAGGATTCAATTGTCTAGACTCTGGACTAATCTGATACTACGATAACAAGTACTGCCGGTAGGTGTCTTTCGTACATGATTACTATAGCGGCCAAACTCAAACAGAATCCTCCAACCTGTGCTGTATTCTAGATAATACATGCAAGGCTCGTCATTCCCATTTGTTACACTACCTGTTTACTAATTGCCACGTAAAAGTCTTATTAATTATAATAACGTCGTTCATTCATTCGTTCTTCTGGTTTCTATAGCTCCATCCAGCCTATATCATTCCGTTGCATATACTGTACAGTCTGTACTGCACTATACTACACACAGTATCTCGACTCTCAAACCCGTATTCCATCTCCACGCACACCCTAAACAATCGACTATCTACTCCGTAATGCCTCCTAGCTAGTAAAGTGACTCCAGAATTCCATTTTTTCTTTTCCTTTTCGTTTTCGTTTTCGTTTCTTGTAGATCCGATCTTCAGGAAAAAATCATCACTTCGCATCTAGAACCCATCGATTCTCAATTATTTCTCTCACCCAGCACGATACAAACTTCGCGGGTACATACAGCTCACTCATAGTCTCGTACATACTAGATAGATGGGTAGGTGGTTCATCCCCCTTCCACCATCTAACTACTCACCTAACTATCCTCATCCTCTCTCAAGTTATACACACATACACATACATACACATACACACACAAAACAAGAAAAACCTATAAATAAATTCTTGACACTTTTAAACGCTATTGACGCAACGCGGACGTATCGCTTGCGTTTTATTTAGTTTCGTTCTCTCGTTCTTTCTTTCTTTTCTTTGCGCCAACATTTCAAGAAACCCAAAACTCAAATCACTGCTCCCTCCGGTGGTTCATCCCATCCCATCCCATCCCATCCATCCCATTCTAGATCTCCATTCCCCATCCCATCTCATCCCATTCTAAAACCGTTTCGAGCACTCCCACACCTCAATCTGTCTCTAACTTCCCACTTGAATCTGGCTCCGGATCCGAATATTATACTTCACTTCACCTCATATCGTCTCATCTCATCTCATCTCATCTCATCTCAACTCATACTAGCGATAGTATATCCAACAAACTACACACACGTACAAACCCTCCCGGTACGTGAAAATGTGCGCGCGGTTGCATTAGTCCGATTCTATCTATTTGGATGATGAGAGGTTTCTTCCTTACCGTATGCCCTGTGTCGCTTCGGGTTTGCATGTTACTTACAACTTACTTACTTACTGTATGCTGTACATACATACCTACCTATCCAGGTCTGACCATTGCGTACTGCATATGTTGTGCGAGTGTATTCGTTCATTTCATACATACTATCCTATCCATCCATCCATCCATCCATTATCATTTCATCATGCACATCTCCCTCATCCATGAATTACCCATCATGCAATCCATCATGAACCCCTAAGTACCTACCTAGAAATTCTACCATTCCACCATTCATTCGCCTCTGTACCTCTCCATTTCCTCTCCTCTCCACAGCATAAAAAACACACAGAAACTCCCCTCCATTCCAATCTATTCCCTTACACCCAAATCCCCAGCAAGCAAAAGCAAGCAAGCAAGCCATAAGAAATGTAAAATGCCCCCCAGAAATCATGCTCTATCTGAATTTATTATTAATATTCCCCGGTTTTCACTCTCCTCGCCTTACATTGATGAAATAAAATGAGATGAGATGAGATGAATGCAAGACAAGTTCGACAAGGCATGTCATGAAAACATCCTGGTAATTGCGGTTCGTCTCTTTCCAGCCAAGTGCCCAAATCCAAAGTTAGTAAGGAAGGCGAAAGTAGTTGGATCTTCATCTCAAATTAACATTCATGTGTAAAATTCCGGATGAACCATGGGGGAGCGGAGGAATCTGCATTGCCGAGTCAAATAGATTGCAACTTCATATATATGAACAGATTGCCGAAAGTGATTACTATTTTGAATTTTGGTTTTACGTCTGAATAAAAAAAGACATCATGTGCTTAATTAATCATCTTCATCCATAGAATCGACTTCACCTCCCTCGGCCTCTGAAAGCTCTTCATCATCATCTTCCGACTCGCTATCATTTTGTACGCCCACTAATCTTTCCTTAATCTCTCCTTCAACGGGTGCCACTCTATCCGCAAATGCACGTCGTACACCAGGGTTGGTACTGCAATCCCAGACTTGCACGAGTCCTTTGCTACCTGCTACCGCGAGTCGGAAACTGACTTCTTCATCTGGTGCAAAGGTGGTTGAGAAAACCTTTCCAACATCCAAGTCTCGTGATACAACCATTGTAGGTCCGGTGGGCTGTATGTTCCAGAGTTTGACTTGCTTATCTCCTGATCCAGTAGCCAAGAATCCTGGAATGGTAGGGTTTATATCGAAGGATGAAACGGAATCGTCATGTGCCTGGAGCATCCATACTGGCTTAGTGGCACTAGGGTTTGCTGGAGCTTTTCGAATATCGTGAAAGTGAATGACACCACTCTCCGTGGAGACGTAGAAGTAGTTTGAGTCGTGAGGATCCCATCGGACATTTTCGACGTCACTTTCGACTCCCCATCGAGGTGCCTTTGCATCTGGCGCTCTCATATCTGCAGCCACCACTGTTCTATCATAACTACCACTCAGAAGAACAGTAGATTCCTTTGGATGCCATGCCAATGAACATACTTTGTCTGTGTGATGTGTGTATGACTTGGCACATGTGGTGGTGTGTAAATCCCAGAGTTTTACTGTTTTATCCGCAGATGAGGATGCCAATAAGTTTCGGTGATGTCTATTGGCAGCCAATGAGAGGACTGCATCCACGTGAAATTCGTCATTGGCCTTCTTTGACTTCTTGTTCTTCTTCTTTTTCTTAGCCCCTTCATCTCCACCTTTGTTTTGTCCAGCCTGCCCCAGAATAGCATTAGGATACATGCAATCGACTGTATCTAAATCCCAAATCTCAATATCCGGGTCGAAGGTTCCAACAGCAACGAAATTTGCCCTCAAGTCCTTGTCCACACTTGGCTTCCCAACAGGCAAATCGAGCCATTCCACACATAGAGGTATTGCCGGTAACATAATATCGTGATGTACGTAAAGGTTATCAGCTCCATCTTCGTAAACATATACTTCAAGATGTGCGATTTCATCCTCTATCTTTGCCGCCAGCAGCATATTATCTGTTGCCAATATTTAAAGTTCTTCCCTGTCCTCATCCTCATCCTCTGCATTTCCTGCCATTGTAATATATGGATCTTCCTCATTCGATTCGTGATATGCAAGTGATTTGACGTTTCCAAACATAGCCATCCCCTCGCCACCATTCTTGTCTTCTTCGACCTCATCATCGTAATGATCCAGATCGTATTCTTTTAAATCGTCATCCTCATCACTGTGTAAAAGTCAGCGAAGTAACGTGAATTGTGAGCACTAGACGAACGTTGTTGATTTCACTCCTTTAGGAGCTTCTTCGTCATCTGAACCTTCATCATCTACCATAGCATCTGGATCTGCGCCATTGTCTGCTTCATTTTGCGCTTCTTCCAAATCGTCATTCGCATCATCCAATTGTAACTTCGCAAGATCCGCAATTCGCTGAAATTCTTCTTCGTCAAAGTTATATTTTGTTGGGAACGGTGCTGCAAAGCCCCGAGGCACCCATGCGGTTGCTGTGATCATAGACATGATGTTATGATATTATATCAGAATGGTAAAAAAGCTCACAAATTGACTGGAGCGGGGATATAAAAAATAAATTGTTCCATTTGATCAACTTTTTTATTTTTTATCTTAGCGTTATCTTGATTGTTGCGGCCGCTTGAACCCACTAGCGTCATAGGCCCTTCTCATAATACTCATTGAGAGTACACGAGTGTATTCAACCTCAACGTTCAAGTTTTCCTCCAGCTGCGAGAGGACTCTATGGCTCTCAAATTCAAATAGAAGAGGCAAAGCCCATTGAAAAGTTTAAAGGCTGTTTGATTGGCAACCGGCCCATTGAAGAACGTCAGTGTATTTACTAGCTTCACATATCACGTGTAGATAACCACTTACCATTTCTGTTATCACTTATTTGTTTACTTCCCTGTTACACCGAAATTTGATCCAACAATCATTTGCCATTACATTCATCCACCTAAGATGGAAGACCACGAATACGAAGGAGCGCGGCCGAAGCGACGCAAGCTGGATCCTAAGCCGAAGCCAAAGCCATTTGCTGACATCAAACCGGAGCCATTTGTTGATGAAGAGGATTCGAAAGCTCTAGATAGAGATTGGTACGCAGATGATGGAGATGAATCGCACAACCCATTCGGCTCCTACGACAACCCTTGGGCGGATTCCCAACGAGAAGCACCTTTGATCGAGAAGAAGATTGTAAAGCGCCAAAGCGCGCGCGCAGCTCAAAAAGAACGGGATGTCGATGCATGGGAGACGGGTCGATTGCTCGCCTCTGGTGTCGCACAACGCAGACGCTTTGAGGATGACTTTGAGGATGACGAGGAAGCCACCAGAGTGCATTTACTCGTACACGATCTTAAACCTCCATTCTTAGATGGAAGGACTGTTTTCTCGAAGCAATTGGAACCTGTGCCGGCTGTACGTGATTTCCAGAGCGACATGGCAGTTTTTAGTCGCAAGGGAAGTAAAGTGGTGAAGGAAAGACGACAGCAGAAAGAGAGGCAAAAGCAGGCCCAAGAAGCAACAAATATGGCTGGTACGGCGCTTGGAAATCTCATGGGCATCAAAGAAGAGGAAGGCGACAGTGCAGCTCCAATGATGGGCGAGGAAACACAGGGGTCCAGTAAATTTGCCCAGCATATGAAGAAGAACGACGGCGCCAGTAACTTCAGTCAAAGCAAATCTTTGAGGGAGCAGAGAGAATATCTTCCCGCATTTGCCGTACGAGAGGATTTGCTAAGGGTCATTCGAGATAATCAGGTGGTAATTTGTGTTGGCGAGACTGGATCCGGCAAAACGACCCAACTCACCCAATTTCTCTACGAAGAAGGTTATGGAAAAACGGGTCTGATAGGATGTACGCAACCTCGAAGAGTAGCAGCTATGTCTGTAGCGAAGCGTGTCAGCGAGGAGATGGAATGCCCACTGGGGGGGACTGTTGGTTATGCCATTCGATTCGAGGACTGTACGAGCAAGGAAACAGTAATAAAGTATATGACAGATGGTGTCCTGTTGAGAGAATCTTTAAATGAGCCAGACCTAGATCGTTATTCCTGCATCATCATGGATGAAGCTCACGAGCGGGCACTCAATACGGATGTCCTCATGGGTTTGATGAAAAAGGTTCTTGCACGCCGTAGAGATGTCAAGCTAATAGTCACATCTGCAACGATGAACTCAAAACGATTTTCTGATTTCTATGGTGGAGCCCCAGAATTTTTCATTCCCGGACGTACCTTTCCAGTCGATATTATGTATCATCGCTCACCCGTTGAAGACTATGTCGATCAGGCAGTTCAGCAAGTATTGGCTATACATGAATCTCAAGGCGTAGGTGATATTTTGGTGTTTATGACTGGACAAGAAGATATTGAATGCACTTGTGAGCTTATCCAGGAACGCCTCAATGCTCTCAATGACCCACCAAAGCTTAGCATTCTACCCATTTACAGTCAAATGCCTGCGGATTTACAAGCCAAGATCTTCGACAGAGCTGCGCCTGGTGTTAGAAAAGTCATTGTAGCGACCAATATCGCAGAGACTAGTTTGACTGTCGATGGTATTATGTATGTTGTGGACGCTGGATACTCGAAATTAAAGGTGTACAACCCGCGTATGGGAATGGATACTTTACAAATCACGCCGATTTCACAAGCAAATGCATCTCAGCGTGCTGGGCGTGCTGGGCGTACTGGTCCAGGAAAAGCTTTCCATCTCTTCACTGAAGCCGCTTTCAAAGATGAGCTTTACATTCAAACGATTCCTGAAATTCAACGCACAAATCTCAGCAATACTGTTCTATTATTGAAATCCTTAGGGGTGAAAGACTTGCTTAACTTTGATTTCATGGACCCTCCACCCCAAGACACTATTACCACTTCATTATTTGATCTTTGGGCACTCGGGGCACTTGACAACATTGGGGAGTTGACGGACATAGGGAGGAAAATGACGGCCTTTCCTATGGACCCCCCTCTCGCAAAGTTACTCATCACGTCCGAAAAATACGGCTGTACCGAAGAGATGCTTACAATAGTTTCCATGCTCTCAGTCCCTAGCGTTTTCTACCGTCCAAAGGAACGCCAGGAAGAGTCTGATAGCGCACGCGAAAAGTTCTTTGTTCCAGAATCAGATCATTTGACTTACTTGAACGTCTACTTACAATGGAAGTCCAATGGCCATTCGGATGCTTGGTGTACACGTCATTTTCTCCATCCGAAATCTCTTCGCCGGGCTAAAGAGATCAGAGATCAATTGTTGGATATTATGAAAATGCAACGCATGAATATGATTTCTTGCGGCGCCGATTGGGACATTATACGCGAATGTATCTGTTCGGGTTATTACCATCAGGCTGCTAAGGTCAAGGGAATAGGCGAATACGTTAATTTGCGCACTTCGGTAACAGTACAATTACATCCTACATCTGCACTTTACGGACATGGAGATCTACCTGATTACGTTGTTTATCATGAATTGATTCTTACATCAAAAGAATATATGTCTACTGTTACGAAGGTCGATCCACATTGGCTAGCAGATTTAGGTGGTGTTTTCTTTAGTGTGAAAGAGAAGGGATATAGCGCGAGGGAGAAGAGGGTCACCGAAACGGAGTTCAATAGAAAGATGGAGATTGAGGTGAAGATGGCCGAGGATAAGTTAAGAGAAGAAAAAAGAGTCGAGGCAGAGAATAACAAATTGGCGAAGAAACCGATGGCTATCACAGATGGAAGCGGACCGGTAGTTAAGAAAGTCGCCACAAAGGGAGCTGTAAGAAGACCGGCGGCGAGAAGACCAGGAAGGGGATTTTAAAATGGCAAAAGAGTAAAGAAGGAGTGTGTTTCATATACATGAACTTATGTATATATCTTTAGACTAATTGAATATACCAGCTCTTTGAGCATTGTAACATTATACAGATTACTCGGAATCGAGTCTTGTTCTATCCAATCTCCGTGAGGGCACAGTACATGTGGCCTCCCAGGGTTTGTTTCACACACTACTACGGAGGATGTAAACATGTTGTTTTATGAAACATCTAAAATTACATCCCGCATCGATGCCGATAGTTCAATTCTTCATGACATCATTATGGCATAGCACTCATACCCCGCATAGCTATAGCCCAAGTCTCCAACCCAATCCGCATTGAAACCCCTCCATTTTTATGAGCAGTAAGCTTTAACAAAGTGAATCTATATCTCCCCGAGAGCCTCGTCTAGCCGTCCATTGTTCCAATATATCTTGTCTGACGTATAGAATTCAGTACGAACTAATCATACCAACTCCATCAAGTAGCACGAATAAACATCTAGGTAAAAATGGGTAGGCACTTAGTTAGAGATGAGAGACTCAAAATTACAAATGCAAATGTGCGCACTGGATCCATTCTATTCATTTGTAAATTGTGCATTGCAAAATGTGTGTGTACTAGAATTTCCCATCCCAACATCCCCATCCCTTTCCACGCCAAAACCCCAAACCAGGAAACCTAAATCATCCATTGCCATAACCCCATACTTAGACGCAACACCATGCTATTCCTCCATGAACAATTTTTTTTTAGCTTGGTGATTTGATCTTTGAGTTCTTAATTTCCGGGAAGACTATCGCAGTTCAGTTTTCCACCGGAAGTTGCGATTCCATTATCTGTTATGTGTATTAGAGAAAAGATGTCAGATGTCCAAAGAGGAGGAAGAAACATACTGAGATCAACGCAGACACCGCTTGGGACGGTGCCGCCGTTTGCTTTGCCGCAACCACAGCAGAGGTTTGGTATTTGGAGTGAACAGCCGCAGGAGTTTTGGAACATGCCACTACGTAGTTGAAATGTTAGAACAAGCTGAAAAGGGTTGGAGTTGTGAGGTTGCATACTTTCTCTGCCACTATTTTCTCGATATTAGTATGACAATCTAAATAACATGAGGAATGGAGGACTTACGACAAGGTGAGCGTCACTGTTTCCAAGACATGTATTCAAATTCAAAGTAGAATTCGACATTTGACCCGAAGAATCAGGACAGAGGCCAGAAAGAATCGGTGTTATTTTAAAGGTAAATTGAGGAGCAGGACCTAATTCGATGTCGTCGAAAAATTGGATGGTAGATGCGTCGCATTTACTTAGAAAGCCTCCTGCGCTAGTAACTACTGCAGCCGCATGAACGACGGAGAGGAGGAGAAAAGTAAGGAGTACGGAATTGAATAATCTCGACATTTTTGATATCGTGTTGCAGTCTTGTGTATTGTGTTATGTTGAAGGATCTTCGAAGAAACTGCGTCGAACTTGGGCGAGTATTGTAAATTTAAACTTACCATGCGGGGTACGTAGAATCGTAGAACCGGAGAGAGTTGTCCCAGAGAACACAGCGAAGTCAGTGAATATATTATATTAAATAATATACGGCATTAATTAATAAACATGGCACATGGGCTGAATTCACCAACAAGAAATCCGAGAGTTGGCGTCGTCTGACACCCTGGTAAAAATTGGGCTGATATAATACTCCATGGAAGTATTCCAATCAGACACCTGCCCTTTTCAGCCTCAGACGGGAACACGGAGAATGTTTCGAGGAGCAATGACGAACTGTTACGAACGTAGATGATAAAGTCGGGAACGAAATAAGCAGTTGGAGTTTGAGGTTTATCAAAATATGCACATATGCATGCACACTGTATGTATCTACAAGAGATAAAAGCGTCGGAGATATTACTAGTGCTGTTGAACCATGCATTTATGTATCAAGAACTTTAGATAAAAGAAAAGATTAGATCGAGGCACAGGACTTGCCATATAGAGTCATTGATCCGGTCAATCTCCTGGATACATCCGAAGAATGAAGTATCAGCCAGCTTGGCCCTCTTGTGTTGATCCTATTGTGTTTCCCGGTGGAAAGACTGCTTCCCTTCTCCGGATAGTAATGTGATATCAAAACTTTGATATGGAATTGATTCGAACTCTTCAGTCAATCGGGAAGAATCATATACGTGAAATGAAAAAGACAAAGTCCCGTGGTACAAATATTTCCCAATTATAAAGAATGAGACGCGCTGGCAAATTAGCCTATAACACAACCAGCTTGCCAAGATCGTCTTCATCACCGATATGCTTGAACCAAATTGGAAGCTGGGGAACCCTGCATGATCACCAACATAAGTATGTTTGCCCAGCTTACAAACACAACATATGCCGATCGTATTTGCACACACAATTAGGTTCCAGACGTTGCCCGGTAAATCTCCATGGACGCATGCACGGTATATAGTTCTCCTTTCATCTCCACACTGCATCTTCGACCTTGGTTTCAACGGCCCGAACAAGGGACCCGTGATGTGGGGGCAATAACAGTTGGCGGAAACGATAGATCTGCATGTGATGTTGTAGGCTTTTGCACCCGAAAGAATACATTGCGAATGCAATATGATGGGGCCTTGGCGAGGTAAAGCTTGATGCCCATGTTGTTGGAGAAGGATGTGGTTTTCGGCAGATTTTTTGTTGGGTGGCATGCGAATCGCCATCTTCAAAAATGTCATCGATGGCGCGAGTAGCATTGAGAATGGATCTGTACCATAAATTTCGAAAGCACCTTCCCATTGATGCTGATGGTAGGGTAGAATAGTTGCTATGAAAATTTCATCCCTATGCACATGTCTCAGGTGTATGAGTTTTTTAAGACTTGCGTGCGAGAAAAATGGATCGTTCTTATCAGAGATGTCGCGATGTCCAATTTCCTTTCACACGATGTCGCTGTGGAATTTTTGAAGAAAGAGCAGAGTTTTCAATCCCACTTAGAATATTGGAAAATAGTACATGTGATGGCAACATAGTCTGGCCATCAGATACCGCATCGCAATTAGTTGAGAGCTAGAATTTAGAAGAGGTAACCAAACAACATGTCGAGTTGCGATTGGGTCTCTTTTTTGATGCGGTCGGTTTTTACTTCCACTAATGACACTAGTTGATGAACGACAACATATGATGGGGAAAATTGTTTGTTGCCGGTAACCGCTGGTTCTATGAATAGTTGATAGCCTCCCGGCAACAGTCAGAATATGACTCTCAATATGTAGATGAACCTACCTATGTACCCTACAATCAGAAGATAGCAATAAACCACAAGCGTATTATGGCGTTACTGGAAAAAGGAAAACCCTGGAGATTTGTGGCGATGGCGATGAAGATGCAAGATTTGCACGCACTGAATTCAAAAACCTCGAGGACGCAGTCTGATCGACTACATTTTAATTTGCCTATAGAGTCTTCCCAACCATCCACAGTACCTCTACAATCATCTGAATCTACCGTCTGTACTCATTTTTGATCCTGTAATCTTTATTTGGCCCTTTCACACTGTATTCCTGTTTCCATTCCTCTACATTGACCCCTTTGAATCTAAACTCATATTCCACATCATATGTATCAGCAATACAAAGATGACTTGACTTTGCTCTCCATCCCATAATCTTTCCCTGTCCATTCGTCTTATCTTGAACTTCAGGAATTAGGATCTCCATCTCGTGAAACAAATAATCCACACCCAGATTATCATCAGTCTTGACAAACCAAAGACTAAGCGTATCAGTATCCTCTCTATATCGATATACGTATCTCCTACTAGCTTTGAATGTCATCCCTGTATCCGTTACGAAGTCTCCTTCTTCGATATACAAGTATTCTGAATCGAAAGATGGGGCGGTGGAGAAGCGAGGGAGAAATTTTGCGGTCCCCGTAAAGGTCCCGGAGGGGAAGGTGGAGAGAGAACTTTTTAGAGAGCGGGAAAGTCTCCATGTTCCTTGGAGTGAACGGAATATGGCCTTGGAGACAAAGGTTCCGCGTGTGGAGGAATCGAACGTGGAAGAGATAGCAGAGAGAGCGAGTGCTGCTTGTTCTTTCTGAGCAGAGCTTGCATGCGAATAAACATAACGGGATGGAAGCACGATTCCTGTACGTGCTTCTGGATCGTCTATGGGTTCTTGCCGCTTGATCCCGATAGCTGTGGCAAATGATTCCATTAGGTATGCATAATCACCCATTGGGAATTGAGCGATTAGAGGATCAGTGCGTAGCCGAAGAAGTTCATCGAGGGTATTGTCTAGTTCTAGGGCTTTCTGTGCATGTGCGTCGCCTGACCAGAGTTTTCCTAAGAATCGAGCTTGCATTTCCATGACGCCCCAATAGGGACTTCGGTAAAAACCCACAAAGCCGAGAAAGGAAATCTTTGCATTGACTGTAGAGTGCACATTCAAGGCTAGTGGAAATTTGCTGATTGATTTATCAAACAAGAGATCTTGGAGGATTTCTTTGGGCAGAAAATCGAGTGATGGAGATGCATCAAAACCAGTTGCCAAAATTACCGCTGCAACATCGTCAATTACCTGTTGAGTTCCGTTCTCTTCGATAGTGATTGAATTCGATTGATTGAGTGCTGCACCAATAACCTTTCCTCGAATCGTTTTTATATCTCCGGATCGGACAAACTCAACGTAATTGTCGCTAACTGTAAGTAGTGGTGGTGCAGAGCGAACATCTCCTACTATCGCTAGATGATCTGTACCTATTCCGCTCTGGTCGGTTCCGAGATACTTGTTTAAGAATTCGTTGGTTGTTTTTGCCATCTCTGGTAATATGTGACCAGATGAGTTTTTGAGGGGCCCGGGAGGTTTCCATCCAAGATTGTACATGACCAGATCGAGGGGTAAAAATGTTGGTGCTGGATTTGGTATCTGGAGCGGGCGTTAGCAGAAATAATTTCCAATTATTAGATAGGTGTTAGGTACCTTTTCAGCTTCGGGCTTTACACCATCAATGTTCGGGTTATTTGGTAATGTCAGGGTCATCGCCCAAAATGGCTGTTGAATAACATTGTAGATCTTGTATTCTTTTGCATTTGGAATCGGGCGTTGCGTTGAGTTCACGGAAGAGGATACCTGCAAAGCTACTGATGCTGCAGTTTCAATGCCAGACATTTGTCCTCCAACAATAACAATGTTCTTGCCCTTAGGTGAAGACAGTCGTCCATTGTCGGTCAACACACTGTTGACATCACGAAGTTTGGAACTGTGCCAGACTGGAGCTGGAAAATTTGCAAGATTATCGGGTATCTTGGGCTTTCCAAAGAAACCAGTGGCCACAATTACTTGATCAAATTCGTGAACCTGTATGGATTCGGTAGACTCAGTATATTGAACATGCACATTCCATTTCCCTGACGTAGCTGAAGCAGTTTGCCAGTTGGGTGGTGGTTCGACCTTGGTTACTTTGACACCCGTCTTGATCAAATATCCAGGATACATCTTGATATAGTCTTCAAGGTACTTCCCAACCTGCCATGCTTTCGGAAAAGCAGGCGATGAAGTAGACCATGCTAAGTCACTGAAGCTGACTGTATGGCGACTTTGGTTCGTACACATATCTGGATTCAATAGACCATCGTCATCACGAGATATAGGCCACAATCCACCTATTCTCTGCGACTGTTCAAAGACCGTCACGTCAAAGGTGCCTTTTGGATGATCGTGAGTGAGTGTTTTGGCTGCTACGAGCCCCGAGGGACCAGCACCTGATCCATGAATGTTAGTCATGAAAACCTCGGAAAATAGGTGCACTCACCAATCACACATACAGTTTTCGTTCGAGTTGACATCTTAACAAGTGTGTAGCTTGCACGCATAGAGCTTGTCAACTCGGGACCTCACGATTTGAAAATAATCCAACCAACGAATGTATTACCAACTTAGTGATACTCTTAATAGCTGATATTAGTTCTACACATCACATTACTCTCCTGATGTCTACAGCTTTTGGGGACTTTTCATCGCTGTACATCTTATAACTCATTGGATTTCTGACACGCATGATCACGTTTCGGCGATTTCTGATTCACGTGATACTGCCCAGCGCCGGCCCAGAATGACTTCATAGTCCGTGCCACATTCAACCCCCGCCCCGGCTTTTTCATCAGATTTCAACATTTCACAACTACACACAATCATTTTTATGGAATATTTTTATTACTCTATATTGATAAAGCACCTTTCAACTCTACAAACAAACACTCGCAGGGAGAAATTGGATTCAGCGAGCCTTTCGGTAAAGCACAGTCAACATTTTCATCGTGGGCTGAGATTGATCCGAGTAGAAATATCGTCTAAGCAGAGTGAATCTAATTCATGATGTAACATAATTGAGTATTTGTGGAATAGATTACTCGATACTTGGATCATGCTACGATCAACAGCAGAGGTTTCAAGGTCTAACTCTTTTTCCTCTTTCAAAATTGTTTGGAACATACAGTGCAAGCATAACTATTCCAAAAGCATCTCTTTTCTTGAAGGACGATGGTGAGACTTTTTGTGGTGCGACGATCAGCTCTGAGGTCCCCGGATAACACGTAGAGCTGATCAGATAGCTGTGTCGGATTCAGTCGCAGATGCCTTTGGCTTGGGAAACTTTCTGAAGATGGGAATGGCAGTCAAGGCTGCGCTAATCATGAATAGTAGCCATTCGAGCGCCCCAAAGACTATCGCCACGATGAGGATCTTACATGAGTTTTTTTCAGTCGAACAGGTGTCGGTTGAAATTTGAACAGCTACAGCAATGAAACCAGCGAGCCATGAGAGAACAGCCACAGCCTCAACGGCAACATTAATGTAGCCAATCAACGCACTATTGGGGAATCTTATTATGGCAATGGTGTGGAAGATGACAGTTAGAACCGTCCAGCCAGCGCAGAACATCAGAAAGCCCCATGCATTGGGAACGCCGTAGTAATCGTAGAAGCTACCGAAGTCGAAGTGTTCGTGGACAGTGTGGCCGCGAAATACATGAATAGCTAAGCGACGTGGTCAGACTTGACGATGCATCTACAGAGTGTAATGCATGGATTCTACGCACCATAGCCGTCACTTCCCATAACTATGATGGCAAATATAAGCTGCAGCACTCGCAGGATATGATCAAGCATCCTGTTCGCCATGTTCAAGGCCATGATATATAGTAGTCTATGGTCGAATAGATCACGGTAACAGGCACAGACCAATATTTTGTACTGCGGCTGTCAAACGAGTCAGCAAAACATCCGCAATAAGTTGATGACATCTCAACCTACATATGGCTTGAAAATGTTACTATTAGCTTTTTGGTTGGAGATTATAGGGCTGTATTTTTGTGTAAAATACGTCAGAACTTAGGTGAATGGTGATGAGGTGAGTGTGTGTTTCGTGTTCCAAAACAGCAGTGAGAATGCGGATATTGTAAGCCTTTATAGGTATCAGCGACTGGATCCATGATTACTCGCGAGTATTCAAGTCCGTAAGATTTCAGAAAATGGCTTCCTATTGCAGTGTCTACTTCGCATTGGAAAATCCTCTTGTAGTCTTAAACATATACAACCATGCTTACTCATCTGCTTATGTAGTCACGTTGATCTATTCTGATTCGTCTGCTCGTATTTCTCAAAAGACTCCTCGCTTGGTGGGGATGCTAATGAGCAATCAGATCGCTAGAGCTGTTGATCTGAGCTTTTGAATGATTGATTTCTTTGTGATTTTCCCTTCCAATTCAGGAATTCAACCAATATTATTTTTACGTCAAAACTCTTCTCGGAGTCAATTTATATTTATCTCTCTTTTCCATAAGGTTGAATCTCCCTTTGTCTAGAAGGGTTTAAGTTTGTTTCGGAGCGTTAGCGGAAGAAACTTATACATCGGATTTTACGGAACTTTTATATAGCATAAATATATACTCTTTTTTAAAATCCAAGAATCGATACATAAATTGATATATAAAAGTTCAATTATATAAAGCATTGATAAAACAAAGAAAATGTTATACTCCGAAACACTGGTGAGAGTCCTCACCCCCCAATATCAAGAGGTACTTCTTCAAGGGATGAGTATCTGAGTCTGATAAGACAGCCTTAGTGGATTCTGCACGGACCAAGCTTGCATTCAACGTTCTGGGGACACTTCCTTGTGCCTTCATGCGCCCCAAACAACCGGCAGGCTACCAGTTGCTGCGCCGAATTATGAGCATGGAGATCAGAGATGAGGTTCGAAGTCGCTCGGCAGGTTGGCGACTTACTGCAGTTCAAATGAAATCATTTCAATCAGCGAGATGAGAGATCTGGTTCAGAAACGCACGCGACGATCTGGTCCAAAGGTTAAAACAGGATGCGGAACTTGCAAGTAAGATTAAATTGCCCCCTCGTAGGCAGGACACCAACTTACACAGCTTTCAGAACCAGGAGAATCAAGTGCGACGAGGCCAGGCCGAGTTGTCAGCGGTGTTCAACGACCGGACGAAAGTGCGATGGGTATAGTAGCGATATTGTGATATCCAGCCAAACTTTCAAGGACTGTATAGACCTCATTCAACGAATCTCCGTCCATGTACCCGGGAATGCGGAGGAAAAAAGAGGCTTCGATTTTTTTCTTCGGAATACAGCAGCGGAGCTATCTGGATACTATGATTCTTCATTTTGGGGAAACCTTATACTGGCTGCTTCTACACAAAAGGCTTCTTTACGGCACGCCGTGGTAGCACTAGGAGCCTTACATGAAGACTTCTCACAGAAGAGGCTGCACTCCGCCCCATCATTGGAGAACCAAAGAGCCCAATTGGCATTAAATCAGTACTCGAAAGCCATAGGAGCACTGCGGAGGTCTTTATCACATGGGAAGGAGGAACCACTTACGGCGCTCATGTCCTGCATACTGTTTGTCTGCTTTGATAGCCTGCGAGGCTATTATGAATCAGCAATGGTCCATCTTCAAAGCGGGCTTGGGATTCTGCGGGACATGAGGAAGTCGTCTACGGGGAATCATATCATCGAGGAGAAAATTGTTCCTCTTTTCAGAAGACTGTCATTACAGTCTATCATTTACGTTGAGACGAAAAGCTTGCATGATAAGATGAGCTTTGTTGAAAAGTTGATAGATGTCTCTGGGAAAGATATTATAATCCCCGAAGAGTTCAAAAGTATAGAAGACGCTCGGAATGCTTTAGATCAAGCCACGGATGGTTTATTTAGATCATTCTATATGTTGGAGTAAGCAAACTATCTCCTTCCAAGTTGAAGCTTCGATACTAATCCCTTTACCAAACATATGCTAACTTGAAAATATACAGTCGCGCTATACCTATCATTTTACAACCCACAGAAAGCCTCGCTACATTCGAAAAATACACATCCCAGTTATTTCTTTGGAACCTTGCATTTGAACAATTCATGCTATCCAAAAACAAGGGTCTCACTAGCAGGGAATTGCAAGGTGCCGCACTCATGAAAATACATCACACGACGGTGAAAATCATGGCTAGCATGTGTCCTGACATCAGTGATATGAAAGTTGTGGTTGAAATGGTGAACACTGACAGCTTCTCGAAATATCTGGACGACTTTCAAAGTATTATCGACTTGTCAAGGTCGCTAATTGTAGCTGCGGAACAGGATGCGATGAATGGAAGGCCGTCGCTTACTTTCAGCAGTGATTTTGGCGTTGTAGGACCGCTTTATTACGTCTGTATTCACTGTCCTACTATCTCCATTCGAGAAACGGCAATGGAGCTCTTGTTACGATGTCCCCGACGAGAAGGGATGTGGAATAGCGCAATCGTCGCTCAAATGATCCAACAATTCTGGGAACTGGGAGCAAGCCACAAAGAATCGCAAAAGATGGGTTTTGAATTGGATGAATTTGGATTGCCAGTGCCTTTCAACGACCGAGGATCTGTTCACTTTGCATTTTTTGGTCGATCAACAGAAGTGAACACAACTGACCTCTCCCAATCTACTTCTGCAGATGTTTCTCCTTCTGAGCCAGTGAGATTTCCACCATCTTGGGGATTGTGATCGAATTTAACGACGCATAGGAATACAACACGTCAAGATACAGAAGCGGGCGCCCTGACTTTGCCGGAAGAAGGAATTGCACAGGGATATGGTCTGCACGGACACAGCATTGATTCAATACGTCAATCTGAATGGCACGCGCTAGTACTTGATTGATTCTTTCTATATGAGCCTACCGTGGCATCCAGGTTGTGAAGAATATGAGCAAAAGATAGTATCGCGAGATAACAGTCAATCTACTACTGAGCACATATGTACATGGGAACTAACAGTTCGAAAACATGTTAAAGATAGTACGTTCGGCCATATTTGGAAAAGTGTAAAATATAATATTTCTCTGAGTACGCGGAATCAGAAAAAAGGCCATTGGGTGCGACTAAGCGGCGGAGGAAAGATAGAGCGGGACTCGGTGGCGTCACTGAAACGATCAACAGCATTGTCAGCGACTATAGTTCTCTCGCTGCATATTTATTTACTCATGTTAAAATAGCTTTAGAATAATAATCTACTAATCAAAACTTTGTAGATTTGCAAGGTGTAAATTTAGACCACTGATGTCTTAAGTTCATTTCTTGATATAGGAATAATGAGCCTTCTCATTACACCCTGAAATCGGTTAAGTAGACCCTTCATTATGTCATTGTTTCTGATTCTTGTAGGTGTGTTCAATAGTCTCTACCTGGGTAAGACGGGGTAGCTTTACTGTTGTATGGAATTTGTAAGCATTAATTCTTCTGGTACTGTATACAATATGACATATCAATTCTGGGAATAGTAATACTGGTCTCAGATTTAATTTCCTAATAGTTTACGCTTCTTGAGCATACAACATTTTCATTTTAGCGAGCTTCAAAGCTCCTCAAAATTCGTAGTTCCTGAATACCCTGCTGAAGCGAGACTCATATGTCCGAGATGGCTTTTCCCTTTTCTCATTTTGTCATCCGTTAATTAATCTCGTGTGGGAGTTTTAAGTTGTCTTTAGAGTGGGAGATCACGAGTGACGTTTGAATTTATATCGAGCTTTCTCTAGGCAACTACGCAATGGCGTTAATGTTTGCTGCTCTGTCGTTTAGTGTCACCCCCCTTTTCAGATTGAATCAAGAAACCATCTGAGGTCAACTATGTTCACCTAATAATGTATATCGCAAATGATTTACTCTATAGTCACTAGTGCTTCGAATCATAAAACTTCAAATGGTAGTACACTTAAGGTATACATCTGAGAAGAAGATATGATACTTAATTGTTGAAATTATTTTAACCTTATGAAGCATTCATTGATTTCTTTCTTATTAATCTTTCTAGTTATAACTTGTGTGAATGTGAGCATTACATAATAGTATTCTAGATATACGATACTCGTTCAATATTGATAATCAACACAATTTCAGTAGCATGGAATAACAACGAGGTTATCAATATAATCAAGGTTATCTTGCTTTTAACATTCACTTCAGCAACTCTATTATTCACATTGTGTTTCTCACTTGTATACTTGTTGCATTCAATCGGCTTGATAATGATTTATCTATGAATCCTGTCAAGATTCTCCATAATCCCAGGAATCTAGAAACAAAATGGGATTAACAGATTTCCAGTCCATCACCATGTATCGCTCCCCATTTGCAAATTTTGCCGCACAGCCTTTTCGCATTGAACTCCCCCAAATGCATGGCCATGTACCTCTGCCAGTTTTCCACTCATATCTTACATTTGCGCCATCTAACAAAGCTGCAAGTGCGTTGTATCCCCCCACTGACAGCGCTACTCCCCCTTGTGCCTAAAGATATGATAACCCGTTAATATCATATCCCTCCCGCTAGTCCTAACTAGTCCTGGCGGATTACCTACCCCCCGAATAACTTTTTAGAAAGTTATTCCTCACATCCCGAGCCACATGCGTAAGAGCATTTGGAAGAAGCTCACGAGAGCCCAGAGACCAAAGATAGCCGCCGCAAGAATCAGGAAGACTAAGATGCCTTCAATGGTGTTGATGTAGTCAGTTCTTGGTGTACGACCCATGGAAATCATCTTGGTTGACTTTGTTGCTTGTTTATTCGTGTATGTTTGGGAGTAGTAGGTTTGGTATCTGAAATTCTCAGTTGTGGTTTGTATTCGTAGTGAGGATTCTCTGTATTAGTGGCCTAATGTGGATTTTCAGTAGGTAGCTAGGCAGATAAGTTTTTTTAAATCCGAAAATCCGATTTGGAGTTTATTTGAGTATTTTGATTTGAGTTCTTAGTAGAGTAAGCCAGAAGAGATGAATTGAATGAGTTAGATGGGTGGGGAATGTTTGATCCTTATAACAGAAAAATGGAAGCGAGTTTAGTAAGCTGGATATGTTTACGGCGAAGACTAGCTTATTTCGCAAGCTGGATATGTTTACGGCGAAGAATAGCTTATTTAGCAGCTGGATATGTTTACGGCGAAGACTAGCTTATTTAGCAGCCGGATGAATCAATTTAGTGCGAAATATCTCATTATTGATCATAATGCTTTATAAGTCAATGTTCTATACTACCGAATAACGTTGATTCGTATATAAGAGAATATTGATTCAGGCTTTAGAGCTCATATATTCAGGGTGTGAAGCCTGATGGTATGAACTAGAAGTCTAGTTTCTATTCTGGAATATAAGACGCCATTTGATTATATGACCGTATTCAAACTTACAAAAGATAGATTCACTTACTATAAGTTATTATCTTACATTCATTTACTTTGATACACAGAATGAATTGAAGACTATATTCACCTAAACACCTAAAGAGTTATTTAAAGAATATAGCCGTGTAATGAATATTGAATGTTAAGAAATAATATGTCTAGCGCATCTATATGAAATGTATATGAAAGTGTAACACTACTTCGGGATAGGAGGGAGTTTACTACTTTGATTATATAATAGATAATGTGAGTTTATACGACTGTTAGCTTGGAAACCATAGTTTCTGGAGAGGGAGAAGAATAATAATTAGAGTATTCATTGAAGTTAGAGAATGTAGATTCTTGTAATGTTCTGATGTTATTTTCTCTTCTCGAGTTCTTTAATAGGATGAGATAGATGAAATAACTTTCTAGAGCGATGAGAATCAAGATCTGAATTTGTTTCGGTCTTTTTAAATGCGATGATATATTGGTATATATAGAGGTGAGAAAAGTATTAATGAACAAGTTAATAAGTTACTAAAGAGAAACGAAAAGTAGTCATCATGACGTCAGGTGTTCAACGCGATTATAATTTTGAAGTTGTAGCTAGCGCTAACGATACTATTGCCGACTCCTAAACAGAAGAATATGAAATTAAATCGTTAAGATATCTATCTACCTATCTCGTTGTGTCATCCTCTTCGCTTTTTTATATAAAGGGCTCGGATTGTAAATCAGGGTTTCGCGAGTCTCGTAATATATATGTTGATAGAAAATGAGATGCTCTATCATAATTAACGACACGTAGAATGAGAGGTACTATATCATATCACGAAGGAAGTTCCTACTCCGATGATATTTGTATAGAAGTAAAGTATTCTAGTCACGCGGTACAAAGGTTTTCATAACATGAATACATACATATATATATATATTTAATAAGATAGTTCACCAACAGCTTTTCCTCATCATCTAGAAGAAAAGTATCCATCTGTTTAATAGCAAGAAAAAACAATCACAAAAAACAAAGCTAGATACTACTATTATACGTTCTCTATTTCTAGCAAATAACAAATAGATAGCAACTCGCAAACGAAACACGATACGACTATACACAACAAAAACTACACACAATCAAAATCACACGTGTTGTCTCTCTTTTATTACACACCAAATTCTGATCAGCCCACACTTACTTATACAAACCTATTACAAGTTCCAAATTTTCAATCCTCAATTGCATACTGATTTCTCTATGTACAGATGTAGCTTCTAATAAATATACTAGTTTGTTCTCCATATATTTGAGATTACGGAAAGGGATGGATGGATGGAGATAGATAGTAGTGCTGATTCCGTTTTTTTGTTAATATACATATACACGAGAGCATATCGATCATCAATATCTATCAAATAACAGAAAGAGGAAACTAAAAAGAAAGAAGTCCTCAAGAGATCAATCTCTTTCTCTCTTATAGAGTATAGTATACTCTAGTAGCGCGTACTTAAGCTAACATAAACCAAAAAAAAAACGTCATGGGATATCATCTAGACATGTGATATTTGTTACGAATTTGAGTTGTGTTTCGTTTTTCTTTGTTTGGGTTTTGGTGTGAACGAAGTGAATGACTTCAGTTCAATTGACTACTGTATTATGCATATGGCTACTGTAGTAAAGCCCTGAGCGAATGCGAAAGAGACTAGCTTTTTCAGTAGGTCTATATAAGACCTACTACTTTCAATACATAGCTAGCTCTTTAGATAGAATACAATATAGACAATTAGGACCTATGCAATCGTGAGTGCTACGTCTTCCGTATCCTTCTCATACAAATAGCTTTCTTGCGCTGGCTGGGTTGAGAGTGGCTAGTTTAAGTGATATATAAATAAATGAATAAATGAATGCATAACTTTTCTTTTATTTTCTTCTCGGCTAATGAATTTATGTAATTCATATATACATATGTATACATTCTATACACATGATTCTTTTCGTAACCACTTTTGTTTTGTCAATCATAATCCGTCGGTTTAGTTCATTTTTGAAAGACAGGTAAGTATTTGAATCTTCATCTTTATCCTAATTTTTCCCCGTATCTTTCGACACCAACTTACTTACTACTAACTAAGAGGAGATTCATCACAGCAAGCGAGAAATTAGATGGCGTTGCTGCTACTAGTAGAAGAAGAAGATTGTGTGGGATTGACTAACTAAGCATTATAAAATTTGTAAACTTGTAAAGGTGAGGTATTCAGAAATGGATTGAGATGCAAGTTTGTTTAGATAAATAGATATACCCCTGTCTCTGAATTCTAACAAAAAACGAACCTAGTGAAAACAAGAAAGAAAAAATATAGTTGCACTAGACATTATTACTATTTCTGTTCCCCTACATTTCTTCGTGTTGGTTCGCTCGCTCGCTGAGTATTACTCCTCTCCTCTTTTCTTTTCCCTTTTCTCTCGGGAGTTAGCATTTCCTTCTTATCTGTTTCTTATATCAGACTAGACCTCTTCACTTCACACGCTTTTGTTCTTCACACCCCACTCCAGCGCATCTTCCCCTTCCTCTCCATCTCCCCCCTAGAACTCACACTCGGAATAATGCTATCCAAGCTCTGCGCCACGCTTCCTCCAAAAAGATCGCATCTGGGGGCGCCCGTGCCCGGCTCCGGATAGAAGGAATAGGATACGCAGCCTTTGTCGATTCCGTAGACGCCCTATTGGGGGTGGGAGGAGGGGTTAGTTTTTTTACTTGTTGTTAATTTATAAAAAATTGGAGGGAATTAGGGAGAGGTAAGTGAAGTGAAAGTGAAATGGAGAGGAAAGGAGGAGAGAGGAGAGAAATAAAACAGAGCGGAATTACTCCGAGACCTCCCCCCTAAAAACTAAGCACAAGACATAAAAAAGATCAAACAAAACTCACATCACAAAATTCCCAACATCCCTGTAATGTAACCGCCACGCCCGCCTTATCCTCCACAAACTCAGCCAAGAAATAATCTCCCACTGGTAAACCATGCAGACCGCAATGTACGGCTGCGGGATTGGGGGTTCCGCTGGCTTGGATGGTGGTTACGGTTGTGGTGAAGGCGATGGTGGTGCTGGGGTGCAGATCGGTGGTGCCGGTTGAGATGGGGAGGGCGGGGATGGAGAAGGTGGAGGATGAGAGGGAGGATGATGAGAGGGAGGATGATGAGAGGGAGGATGATGAGAGGGAGGATGATGAAAGTTAGTTGTAGAGAAGAGAAGAGTAGTCGAAGTAGATTCTTGAGTTGAAGTCGCCGGAGTCAAAGTCGCTGATTTCAATGTCGACGAAACCCACGATGACGAATTACCCGATACAGAAGATCCAGCACTCACACTCGTCGACCCACCCGTTTCTACCGCAGAAGAAGAAAAACAAGAAGAAGAAGAAGTCACCAAACTCGCAATCCCCTTACTCGAAGTCTGCACCGGCGTCAGGGTCCAAATCCCCGTCGAATTTCCCCCAGCACTCAAGCCTCCAGAAGGCGAACCCGAAGACAAAGACATGGTCCAACTCGTCGATATGGGGGTTGTAGAGGGCAAGGAGGTGGAAGTCCAAGATCCGCTCTCGATCACAGTAATCCATTCTGTGCTGGTGCGGCTTTCGGTTATGGTTATGATGCTGGTGGGGAGGGCGGGGCAGAGTGTGAGGGATGTGTTGTTGATGATGAGGGTTGCGGAAAGGGTCGGGGAGAGGGGTGTGGATGTGGATGTGGATGTTGAAGTTGAGGTTTCGATTGTGATGGGGGTAGCTGAGAGGATAGAATCTGTGACTGTAGAAATAGTAATCGAGACTGTAGTTGAGAGACTCCCACTCCCCGAAATCAAGGCATTTATTGCCGAAACGCTAATAATAGAAGAGCTCGAGAGTACCGATGTCGAAAGTGAAGTACCAGAAACCGTAGTACTACTTCCCGTCTCTTCAGCTACTAGATGTGGATGTGTAAATAGCAAAAGTGATCGAATTGAAGTATTCGAATCATCATCATCGTCGTCGTCATCATCATCGTCATCACCTCCATGTCCATGTCCACCCTTTCCTGAATCAGAACTCCACGGCCAACCCCATCGTTTTTCTTGAACTTGTTCCTAGGGATTCTTTAGTACATCTGCGTATGTCTTAATTTGAAAAGAGAAGAAGAAAAGGAGATCAGGGAAGCGAATTTACACACAATTCTTTCGCTCGGTTGAGGAACTGCCGAAACGACATTAGACAAGACGGCGATAGCGCCAACGACAGCGAGGAGTTGCATGGTTTTTGCGAGTTAACTCGAGATGAGAAGACTGGCCAACTAGCAAGCCAATGAGTACAAGAGTCGATTAATGTAAGAAGTTGTAAAGGGCTATTGATCAAGTGACTAATACAACCAAAAAAGAGAGTGAAGAAACGAACGACCTGAGATGAAGGGGAAAGACTGTAATTCTGAATTCGAGCTACTATCTAACTTTCCACTTTCTGAAAGGACGTTATCGTATCTTATAAGTATATCGAGAAAACACTTCTCCTAGCAAAACTACTCCTTGGTAGATTATTCATAGTATCCCCCTCGAGGCGAGGGATATCATCAACTCATAAGAAAGGGGGATCCAAGTGCAAGGGAGCACAGATATTTACCGAACCCAGCAAGGCAAGGAAAAGGAAAGAAAGCAACAAATAATTCACATACACTTCACAAGCTCCAATTCATCTCGCCCTTTCATATTAGCTAACTGATCGACATTCATCCTAATCATCCATGCCACTTTCGTCATTCCTATTTACAGTTTGGGAAAAATCAAATAACCTCTGCAATGCTACCATACCAACCCCTCAATAACTCCGAATATAATGCTCCTTGGGAAATAAACCCATTCCCTCAAAAATGCTGAAGGGGTATCGTACAATAATGTATGAGCAAGGGAAAGTACTGATTGACATTCAGTCTTCCAATTTTTGCTAGATATGCAGATCTAGACAATTCGACTGTGGAGTACAGCAGGGACGAATCGGAATTTTGTACTGAAGCCGTGTAATTTGAACAGCGCATCCCATAAACAACTGATTTCTTCTGTCTATAATCTTCTCATGAAACAAAACTTTCATAGACCATTCGTCATCGTGGTATCGTGGTTCAACAATCTCAATCCTCCCAAATAGTATCTAGATTCAAATCACCTCGTCTTTCAGCACCACAAACACTCCAACGTTTTCTCTTGTCTCGTGTACCAAACGCTCCTAGAACTCTGTTACGGCCTCCTGAAGTATCTAATCCTCTAGATTTGGCATCTTCCCCTTCAAATCCATCTGCCGCATCTGCTGCAGCTTTCAACTGAGCAATTCTCTCTGCTTCCAAGGCAGCTTCTTCTGCATCTGGCGTATCAGGTATTGTTTCCAAACTGGATATACTTGGGCTGCGAGATCGAGTCGAGGTAGGTGTGGAAGGAACTGATGAAGATGCATATGAACCAGAATAATACAGTGAACTGGTGGAGTTGATAGATGTAAGGTAAGATTCGCCGAATTTCATTGCATTGTATGATGGGGATGAAGTCGATGAGGATGGTGTCGTGGGTGTTGTGCCACTGTAGAAAGGACTTGTTGGTGCAATCTGTCGTAAAGGAGAGGCTGGCCTTCGTACTCGTGTATAGCTACCATTAGAAGGGACACCTAAAATCGGTGAGGCACTTCGATCCGCCATTTTGGGAGGATCTTCCTCTATCGCTGACTGTCCATCTTCACTAATATTGATCAAAGCACGATTCGGAAAGCCTGGGAACACTTCATCTGCTGGTTTTCTAGGTATGCGAATCCTAGCTGGTGAACTCAAAGGACTCGCGGGTCTCTGAGGAGACATGAGTAAATGGCCAGCCCCATTTACGCCTGGAAGTGATTGTGCGCGCGACATTGGAGGGGCAAGAGCACTGCCGTTTGATCTCGATCTAAAATGACCTCTGGCATATGGTGAGGTATTTCGAGGACGAAAAGGGATTGAAGGAGTAACAGGAGATGACCATCCTGGAGAAGAAGGCGATTGGGGTATTGGATCTGTAGTTCGACGAAGATTCGGAGGTCTGCTAGATTGTTCTCGATCCTTTATTGGAGTTTGACTATCGTAGAGAGCGGATTCTTGTAATCGTAATCTTGGCACTGGAGATGCTCTGAATTCCTCGAGGGAGTGGAGTTCAGGCACGGGTTCCATGATTATATGCAACCTTTGTGAGGACCCAATAACGGCATGGAACGGCTGTGTTGGTGAATATATGATAAAGAAGTAAAGGAAGATAATATCGCGGGTGCTTTCTTATTTGCTGCAATGCAATCAATCGATAAGGAAAATAACAAAATTCTTTCTTTTGGATAATCTTGATTCTTGACGTGTTTCTCTTCCTTGGGTGGTTGATATTTTATTCCAAGTCGAATTGCAAATAAATATTGTCTGGCGGAAGGTGATTTTGTATTGTTGTGTGGTGTTGTGTTGTATTGTGTTGTATTGTGTTGTATCGTATTTGTACTGTAATGTTTTTTTGGACGTTTCGCGATACCAGCGCAAAGAGGAATGAAGAATGGGGAGAGGGGGAGAGGAAGGAAGGGAGGGAGGGATGATAAGAAAGGGAGTAGGCAGAAGAAGGAGGTGTCTTTTCTCGTATCTTCCCCTTTCCGATATCAGAAGTAGAGTCTCGCTGGTTATTAAAAGCCAAAGTTGAAGGGTAGAATGAATTATCTGTAGAGTAAAGAAGCGAAAATGAAGCCGGCCCAAATTGATTGATGTGGTAGACGATAGCATATGGTTGGCTCGTGTATGTATATATACATTTGCTTATGCGGATGTCATCATGTTTATGTTCATGTTGATGTTCACGCTCATGCTCATGCTCATGCTCATGGTCAAGGTCAAGGTCAAGGTCATGGTCAATGTTTACTAAAGTTGGGGAAGTCTGGTCTCTTATGAACCAGGAATTACCTTAATTATTATTCTTGGGAGGGGTGGGGGGAGGGAGGAAGGGCAGAAGAAGGTAGAGCGCGATCATCTCGCTTTCTCTCTTTTGGGGGGGAGGCCGGTAGATGGAGGGAGTTCACTCGATGGATTGAAAACCGACGCAGGAAGTTAACTCGACGGATTGAAAAGAGATGCAGGAAAGAGCTTGTTTGTTCCCTTCCCTCCTTCCACTTCGGAGGTTTATCAATTTAAAGGGTCCTTTCCTAGGTCCTTTTCCTTAGATCCTCTTTCTAGCTTCTCCTTCCAGGTTCGCAAGCAGATCAGCAAACCAATTAATACCCAAGGGACCAACCAATACCGCAACAATGATGGGATCGAAAAGTATCGGTGAAGGAAAAACATATCCGAAAGCCCAGGATGTCCATCCGAGGAGTCTCTGGTTTGTATGGTGTGTGGAATCTTTATGATGTTTGCTTTGCTTTGCTTTGATATCGAACGAGAAACGTGGAGATGTATGGGATTACTTGATGCTAAGGCTGCTTGATACTATACTATTCCTCTGAAGCACTAGTCCTTCCTTTCCTTCTCTTTTTCGTAGCTTAAGAAACAAACCAAAAAAAGTCTTCCAGAGTCTAGAAGAAAAGATCCATTTTCACCACTCCTCAGGAAGGTTACAGACAGGCATGGTAAGGTCTACACTCGTACTCAACCACGCACACACACACGCACACACGCACACTCGCATTTTGTTGAACACAATCGAGTTTCTAGAAAATATGCTTGATGGTGGCGGTCACTCCGAGAGAAAGGATTGTGTCTAGATCTCCTCTACTCACTCCATGCTAATGCCATACCCGCTCGGTACAACTCCCATCTTTCTCTCTTCACTGCCTCACATCTTATCAACGTGTACCTGGTACTTTGGAGGTACTTTGGAGACATCTATCGACATACACTTCATAAATGCAAAGAAGAAGATGTAAGAACCAGCTCCACAAAAACACACATCCCAATAGTCATTCAATTACTGCATTGGAATTATCTACCTAGGAAAAGGTAGGTATTTCATAACAAGCCCCAACCCATGATGAACAACAGCGTTTAACAGATTAAAACCACCAATCGAATCATCACATCCCCCCCCCCAATGCATCAACATACAGAACATACAGAGTACATCCATCGTACTCTGGACATTTCCACGATCTGATCCTCCAACCCGCCAGCTTCATGGATGCATGCATACATACATACATGCATACACTGGAGGATAATTAAATGGAATGGCGTTACCTAGAGGGACGGGGTTGCTGTGCTATGATTTCGTATCCCTCTGAGACTCGATCATGCAGCCGGCCAGACTGATCGCTTTGTACCTGAACTGTAATATATAGTTCTATAGTTCTATAGTTCTATGTATGAGTACTTTGTAAAGCATGTAGAGAGAGTATTGACCTCGGTTGAAACAACAACAAGCCTTACTCCTTACTCCTCACTATACTTTGTCCTCTCCTCTGCCCTCTGTCCGCTATAACATTATGAAATATAACGGTACCGAGCAAACTCACCAGTTTCTTCAGTCGTGTACGATACCCACCACAATCCCTTTCTTTCCCTCTCCCTCTTCCCATCTATTTATCCCTTCAGCTATGATCCCGACAATCATTCTCATAGTGTCACAGATCATGCGGGTTAGAATCTCCTCCCGTTCCAAACTCCCTTCCATCACCTAGCATAATGTTTCATTTCAACCTTCCCAGCCCCTCCATAAAATAAATTTTATTAATAAAAAAAAACGGTTACGGCGGCGTCTTTAACATGTTTGCAATCCATTCGTTCATGTACAATGTAGCTGCCACGCGGTATCATGCAGCATGATCTACAGTTGGACAAGCCCAAATGAGAACCCATCCAAGCGTCTCCGTCCGTAGCCAGGCCGAAAACCTGAGGATGCAACTGAGGTCTTTGGCATTGGAAATTTATAGGCTGGGAAATGATTGAGTGTATCCTTTTCGTGGTGTACCTCTGGATTGTCCCACGTTCTTTGATAGTTCGGGAAGTTTACATTGCGGATATCGATCAGATGATCTTGGGTTGTTGGTTTGATGTGCAGTTATTTATCATGTTGTATCTGTCTGGGTTTGTGTGAGATGGGATATTGGAGGTAGATCTCCTTCTTTGTGTGGTGCTTTCATTACTAGGTAGGTACTCGATGGATTTCTCGAGACTGGTCTGCTTCATAGATATCTCGCCTAGAGATAGACCATAGAGTGAAGGAGAGATGGATACTAAAAATCTCCTATCTTTCGATTTGATAAAGATACAACCAAAACATCCAGTCATAGCATCTTGTCAATATAAGTATACACATATATACACATATATACATTTATTTGTCCTTTACCACCACCGTAACAGTCGTGAACAAATCAAAAATGTTATCAAATCACCATCGAAAGAGTCACATCCGCGAATGACCCGTTAACAAATCATTCCGCCGCAAGAAGATGATTCATCTATTCTCCCCGGCAGCTGAATCTACGATGGTAACCAATCCCAAGCCTGCATGTATCCGAAGATTAGGTATAATAAGAGGCGAGCATGGAAAATTTGATAATTCCTTCTAGGTAGGTAGGTAGGATTTCCTTGGAGAAAAAGGGGTCACAAGTACCAAGAAGAAAGGCACAGACACGGATAAAAGCAGAACATGAAACAACCTTGGAATTTGAAAAGCATCATACGTCGATTCGATCATACTCTGTCCGTACGTACTGTTCATCGATAAGAGTTCTAGAGATGTCTTGAATGTGTGCAGGTGAAAGTTAATCGTTCATCGGTAATCATGAGGTGTATATAAACTTCGTCTCCTGCTCCTGTCACTTACCTGTCTTGAGTGTAAATATAGAAATCGATGCTGAAGAGCAAATCACTCGGGTTGTATTGAGCGCTGTGTGTGTTTATTGTATTGTCTTTTATTGTATGGTAACTCCCGGAGCACGAACAAGATGATTTCCCATACTCAAGGACATGGTGGATGAAAAGATGAGAACTTGATGGAGAACCTTAAAGGTACGTACCGGTGATTGAGAAGTAGTTTAATAACGGGGAGAAAATACGAGAAGAATAGAAGAAAACTCCTGAATGGCATTTAGAATGCAAACAAATTGTA
>PHWZ01000389.1:0-36962 GCA_004379285.1 Botryotinia calthae
GGGAGAGAGGAGGTTTAGCGGTGTTGTGAGTTGGGGGGTGGGAAAGGGGAGGGGAGGGGAGGTGATGAGTAAGTGATTAATGCCGAGGATGTGGGAGAAAGGATGTGTTGAGTAGGTGAGAGATGATATGGGATGGGTTATGATGTGTTTTTCAAAACACTGATGCGTTGATAATAATAATAGTATATCCATGTTAATGTTAGTTAGTGGACCGGGCATAGGACGGATTGGGGATTCTTCGATACCAGGATTGCAATTTCTTTCCTCTCTTCTTCTTCTTCTCTTAATTGTATTTGTAATTATTAATGTACTGTTTATTGTATTGTCATTTTTGATTCGTGATTCGTGATATGTGGTATGCGTTTAATTGTCAGCTAGATACGAATTCGTTCTCACATTTCTATATTTTCATACTTTCATATCTTTTGGTATGTTTACGTTTCGAACGCAACCTAAATTTTTATTGGAGAGGTTTTTGTGAGAGCTAGATAGCGAGGTAACTAGCTAATAGTAATAAGTAGGTTTTGATTGATATTGTGATTCTTTTTTGGGCTATCATATTAATAAACATGAGAGAGAGAGAGAGATGAAATGAAATGGTATCTACAACGCCGCTGATGCAAAAACTAAACTAAAACTAGAGCAATAACTTTTTTGAGATTGGGGTTCGGATTTTTCTTTGGGTGTGGGCTGGTATTGCTCCCAGCGCTCATGCTGTGCCGGCAGGATGGAGGAGTGGTTATAGAATTGTTACGACATCTCGGGATTGAGGATTTTGGAGATCAAGATCGCTAGGGCTCGTATGGATTTGTAGCAGGTCAGGTTTCCATGTTAGGATATCTCATTGCTTGTCGGTAAAGAGTCAAGTGCCATGGATGGGGATTCCGTCTTAGATACTACAAGTGACTTCTCTGGATGGCGGCAATTTTCTTTGTCTTTTGTTGATTGTTTTATTGGGGATTTTGGCTCTTCGTTTTGAGAACTATATCTCATGGAGGACTTTGATTGTTGATTCTGGGGTCGTTATGGGTGTGTTGGTTTGAATTATGGCTAGTTGTTAAGCAAATAGGTATTCCTGTCATTGAGACTCTCTGGCTAATCTTGTAGCATGGAAAGGGATGTAGATAGGCTGAAATGTGTAGAGGATAATTGGCAGGAGTTTCGAAGTTTCTTCTTAGAGCTTCTCTTGTAGTCGACGATGTTGAAGCGCTTCTCGAAAAGCCATCTTCATAAGAATACCAAAGAAGACCAATTATGATTTTACTTCCTCACAAATGCATACCTTCTTCCTCATCCGCACCAGCATCTTCGCGCATCCGTAATTCCATTGCTTGACGCAGCGCTTCATCGTCCAATCTTCCTCCTGTGTTTGTCGTTGCCGTGGTTCCATTTGTTGTGACTCCATTCGCTGTTGTAGATGTCGCTGTAGCTGCAGGTGTTGGATCCATCATAACTTCACCTCCTACAATCCGCCCTGTAGTAAATGTTCCATCGGCCCAAGGGTTACTCCTACTTTCTTCATTCGCAGTGGTTGTTCCGTATGTCGCAGGAGCGGGAGATGATACGTCCGCTTCTGGTTTGGGTTCGGAGCCTGCTTCATATTCACCCCATACTCCGCCTCGAGCTTCGATTTCTGTGCGGAGAAGTGAAATGCGAGTTTCCATGCGGGCTATTACAATTTCATTTTCGCGAATGGCGTCAATACTATCAGAGCTAATTAGTAGCTTTTTCTAAGAAAATCGCCTTCTCCTTTTTGGAAGGCATCGGAAAAGAAACTAGAGGAAAACAACATACCAATCTTCATCCGCCTTCCCATCTACACATTCGGGAGCTCTCCCTTCAGCGAAAGGTTTCAATTCTTCGTTAGAATAATCGAGATGTGCGATGGAATTACGTAGTTCGGCGGCTTTGAGGTGAAGAGTAGACATGGGCAGATCTTTGAGAGCTTCCGCGAAGGCGGCAGGGGAGATTGGGAGGGCGTCGGCAGACATGTTGATATTTGGGTAGAGTTGAGAATTGTTTGTCAAGTTTGTCAAGTTTGTGGATGGTGTTGGAGGGGTTGTCTGTAGCTCTTGCGACTGTACTCAAAATTTGAAGTCGTGAAAGCTGATATCCTTTGGCAAGAAACAAGAGAGGTGTTGGCTCTTCAGATTCTTGAGGTTTACAGTAAATATTCGAGATGTCTTGAATTGATGATCGTATCTGAGAGATTGTACAAGTGATGGGAATGGAGGGGTTGAAGTTGAGGCAACAGCTGCCCGCGCGGAATTATCGCATATTGGTCCGTGCTCATATATTTTCTATGATCTCTAAATCTAATCTTGAGGAGATTCGATGGCGAATAAGAACACCATAGCGGGGTTCCTTCCTCCAATGATTCAAAGCAAGGTATGACACTATAGAAAGAAGTTGAAGATGAATAGTCTTTGGCCTGCAGCGCGCGGTTCGTGCTTACAGACTTGGGTCACTCTACAAACATGTAGTACAATTGATGGTTTAGCCTTGAGGCTTGCTCATGGAGCTATACGACCTTATTCGATATCCTCGGCGCCTTTCCGAAGGAGGGGACTAGGAGCAGGGAAACTAGAAATTGAAAACTGTGGCTGGTCAGGAGCCTTAGGGTTACGATGCTCAAAGAGGTTTTATGCGTCGAAACGAAGGACTTCAAGGATTCCAAAGAATTCGACATTGCATAGGGAATTGTCTCCTGAGAAACTATCTCCAAAGGCTACGCTTGGAAAGACGATATATACAAAATATGGGCAACTACCAGCAGACTATGAAGATCAAATGGGTCTTGATTATCGAGATGAACCAATTACAGAGGAGGAAATCCAAGCGATTTTTGGACGTATAATGGATATAGATTCGGCAGAACGGTTTTTGAGAGTTATGCATGGACGAAGAGTAGCAGGAACGCTACCAGATCCGGACGAGCCTAGTTCCTTAGCATACTGGGAGGAAGTTGCACAGAAAAATGCATTAGCTTGGCTAAGAACCAATGTTCCAGTTGATGAGGATGAGAATGCAACATTACGAGCCGAACAAGAACTAGCCGAGATTGAGGGAGATATCGTTGCAGATTCTAAAAGAATTGGTACATATGTGCCTAATGTTGGAGGTGGTGTGACGAGAGGGGGAAGAATCAATCTCAATATGTACAAGCCGAATGACTCGAAGGTGCCAGCAGAAGAGAAAACAAGTGTGTATGGTGATAGTGGATTAGATGCCATTAGGAAAGCCAACCAAGCGAAAGCTGCCGCTCTAGAGAAGAAGAAGAAGGAAGAAGAGTCAAACCAAGCAGATGAGATGCGATATAATACTGGCACATTAGATCACGTCAAACCAAGATCACGAGTAGAACTTCGTCGAAAAGGTGAACACCCTTGGCTCAAACATTTTGAGAAAAAAGCTCAAGAAACTGTCCCTGAGGTCATTCCCGAATTCTCTGCTTTCACTCGTCTTTGGCCTTCGGCTCTAGTTGTTCTCTTAACAGTTGGTATCTCGTGTACATTGGCACATTTCTACATACCTCCTCTCCGAGCCTCTCGCATGTTTCCAGATATTCCACCCGCAGTTGTCACAGTCTCTACACTCATCCTGGCTAACACTATGGTACTTTTCCTTTGGCGCGTGCCACCTTGTTGGACAATGCTCAACAAATACTTTATGATTATCCCTGCCTATCCCCGAGCATTATCAATGATCGGAGGTGTCTTTTCACATCAAGCCTTCACTCATTTTCTCCCAAACATGGTCTTTCTTGCCATCTTTGGAGTTGATCTCCATGATGAAGTTGGTCGCGCTAATTTCCTCTCTCTATATTTCTCTATAGGCGCTGCATGTTCTTTTGCTTCAATGGCAGGGTGGGTATGGAAAAGTGCTATTATTTCATCAGGTCTCGGTGCTTCAGGCGCGGTATGTGGTGTTATGGCGGCAGACTTGTGGTATAAAAGAGATAAGGGTATTAGCTTTTTTGACCTTACTCCATCGATTCCCTCATGGGTAGTACTGGGAATGCTGTTTGGGTCGGAAATCTTCGCCTGGAGGAGAGCGAGCAGTGCTGCAATGAAACAAACCTTGGATTATCAATCGCATATCACGGGATATATTGGGGGCATGGCTGGTGCAGAGGTGATTAGATGGAGGGATAGGATTAGGAAGAGACAAGCTAAGGAGAGGAAGATGCAGATTGAAGGGGTGATGAAGTGATGATTGAGAGGTGGGGCAGATTGTAAGATGTTGAAATGTAATTCTCTTTCAAAATTGGCTTGAGATGATTCTTCGAACATTTCTGGAAGAGAAGCAAAACTCATAAAGTATAGATTGGGTAATAGAGGAATGTATATATGATCGCGAAACAGAATCCGCAACTCTATGTAAAATCTCGTCGGCCGCTTCGTCTGGCTTCTTACATTTGCAGCCATACTGCATTGAAAGCTTCATGAAAATAGGTCAAGAACAATTTTTGTGATTCTATTCACCTTGTTTCTACGTAGGATCAGTTTCCATTTGGAATTCCGATTTTTTGATTCATTGATGGTGCAAGTTTATACATATTCGGTTCTATTGTGACTTGTTTGCCTCGGAAACCATTTATTCCTGGAGAACTATATCCACGGTATTATCTTGACACTATTTTGTACGGGTAGAGTAGCAGTAGACTTGTACTTTCATCTCGATTTTGAGAGCACGGTAGCATTTTACTAGGAGGTACGGCCAAAGGGCTATTGGAAGGGTTGTTTCTCTTGCCACGAATAATCAATATCGAGTGGAAACGGAGTTTCTGGACCAGCGGACACTTTAGCTCACCAAGTTTGTAATCATGCTTAGGGGCATTCTGAGGATAAAACCACTTATAAAATCTGTGATTCGAAAACCGAAGAATGATTTTCCCCAAAAAGATATCGCACCGAATTTGCGAAAGTATCTGGGAAACTGTAAGTGTGCATGTTTTAGCCTATGAACAAGACCCGGGACCCAAAGCTCACGGGGGGAATTATGCTGTGGGTGTAAATATGTATACGCAGACCCCGAATTCGTTCTCACTACGAAGTATCTCAGTTACCCTTGGCAATGGAATATCGATAGGGTATGGTCTTCAGGGCAACACTGATGGTGACGTTGTGATTGTGCTGGGCCTAAAGTAGTAGGTGGGCTAGTTTGATGACTGGGGTTTTTTTTTCACGTTCGACGTCGAAAACGGAAGGGGCGAGGAAAGTGGAAAGGAAGGAACGGGGATAGGAAAAGAGTAAAGAGACAACAATCGATGGATGATATGATATGATAATTCCTGACATATTTCCCAAGCTGGCAACTGCGTATTGGATATTTCGTCCGGTTAAGGAAAAATATGATCTTAGGATAGAGGGGAAAGAAAGAGGGTCTGACCTAAAGATTGGGTTCGTAATATATATTGTGTAAGATGTTGAAATCTCATCTGGTGAGTCCAATAAACCTTTCATATGGAGATCCTGCACTGGTGTGGATGATGAGGCTTGCGTTTGGAAGGTCAAATGCCGTCTTCATTGGTAAGGTTGATAGACTCTTTTATCACAATGTTGGTTTTAGCAAGGAGTGTTTCGTTTGTAATTTGGATGAGCGAATGAGAAGTGACTTGGTGATGGATGTCTGCTGCAGCCATCAATGCATTCAAATGGCTCGGTTAAGCTCGGTATCGTATAGCAGGCAGGCTGCATGTGGCGAGGCTGTTTGTTTGTTGTTCGTTTCAGGTTGGTATGGAGAGTTCCAATAAACATATGGATTTGATAATTCGATGATCCTATGTTGGGTTTCTTGGTTTTATCTTTTCCTTTGTTGGAATGAGATGCTGCAAGTTGGTGTCTCGGCCATCATACCTAGTGAGGTGTCCACTGGTTCTTCTTTATATTAGAGTTGGATGCCAGATATGATAATCAAGTGGCTTATCATATAGAAGGAATGAAGCTGTCTCGATGAGTGTCTCTTGAATCTTGACTAAAAAAATAGCTTGTCAAATTCGCCGGGCTACTGTTGAGCCCAAGCTTGTGAATGATAAGACATGACTTCCTTTTGTTCAATAATCTCTGCTTCTTAGAAAGCTTTAGCCGATTGAACTCGAAGAGGAGGTAGAAGAGGTGAACGGCTACAGACAGACATATGTCAGATAGAGGTTAAAATTCACTAGTGCACTCGCATCCAGGTGAATATGCTATGATTGGCGGGAGGATGCATAAAATGATTCGAATAATTGAGTATGTATGATATCGTACTCGAATGGACACCCACCCTGGCAGGAAACTTAACAGGCTGGTAGTAAGCTCTTCAAAGTTGAAAGGCGTGATGGACGAAATAAATCAGTAAAGTGCGAAACAAAGCCTCCTAAATACGCCTCATTTATTGATAGGTATTGGGTACCTATGTACCCAAACCACCATTTGATTATTGAATTCTCATTGGAAGATCGAAATATGGGTACTTGTCCCATGCAATATAGATTTTGTTGTTATTTTGGCTTCGCGCTAGTGGTGCGGGGGATGTTGAGACTTCACCACCATCTTACAGTAATTATTTTCACTTCAACACTCAATTTCTATAAAAATCGATTTCGTCTTCACATTCTTTTGATTGAACTTGTGTAATAAATTCTTCACACTTCCTTTAACTGTTGGAATAATTACTCCTACATTGTTCCGGCTTCAAAACTTGATCAACAACTACACTACATCCTATCAGTCGCCATGGCGACAACGAATTCCATTATGGAATCGTTGGTCAGCCATATAGTTCTTCCTCCCCGGCTCCCAGGGAAGGATGACAGAAACGAAGGATTGGAAAGTGCTATTATTGACCATTTCATCGTGGCCTCCAGGACGATGAGAAGCATCACGAGGGACAAAATGTCTGAGAATTGGAATTGGATCCGTCGATCACTGGAAACGGCGAAATTGTTGAATACTAGAGGAAGACTGTCAAGACGTACGCTCTTGTCTGAGTTTCAATCTCTCCAGAAAAATGTCTGCTTGATTCTCAATATTGTGGAGCAGAACGCAGCTCTACTCATTTATCGGTATGTCTCAAGCTATCACAATAACAATCTCTGTCAAAACTCTGTTTGCTAACTCGATCTAAAAGTTCTGAGGAGCGCATAGTCTTCGAGTCTTTCGAGACATCGGCATCCGCACAGGATGTTATGGCTGCCGAGAATGCCTTAGAATGGAATTTTCCCGGGTATGCCGTCGATATCCCTTTGTCAACATTCAGCGAATCAAGCTTTCAGGAAGAGTTGGCCATTTTCTTAGAGCAATCCAGCACTGAATCAATCAAACGATTCGCTGCGAGAACATCTAAAGCTGGTTCTCTCGTCATTGAGGAACGCGACACGGCTTCGTGCGCCCTCATATCTCAAATGCTCATGACGCTACTGGAAGGAAATGGCCGTAGAATATATCCTAAAATTCTGAAGAAGCGCATTCGAGACGAGGTACTATGGTTCAATGCTGCGAAGCCATGGAGACGAAATCCCTTTTACCTCGTATTGCGAGTTGCCATACAAAGACAACTATACTCAATGTCAGATTCTGGCCGGACACAGTACAAATTCATGAGGTGTCTAGCTATGGCACAACTTCTTGAACTTCATATGAACAATATTAGCCTCGAATCGCTATCATACTTGAAAGCCAAACTATGCCGACGCCTTGACAAGCTTGAAAACGATGATGTCAAATTATCGACTTCTCTGGGAGCTGTGTACGAGCACACCTTCAAGGCTTTGCGACCCAATTTCCAAAAAGCAATTCAGCGGGCCTCAGAACGGATTGAATTAGAGTGGCTAGCGTTCAAGCAGTCTAATCAACGACCAGTCATGACACTTCCAAAACGCGCTGCGGATCGTGATTTATACTTAACACTTCCCAAGAGCGGCGGTTATCTACAGCGCATCATGAACGAGGCTCTTCGCCCACCTCAACAGTCTTACAACTCCGTAAAGAAAGTTGATGTATCTGCAGCTGCTACCAGGAAGATTGGGAATTTTGGAGACCGATATATTACTCTTTGCGACATGGAAATTGGCATTGAGTTGAAACATCATTTTCCATCTGCCACCAATCTCGAAAATCAATCACGATGCAGGGAGATCTCACGAGAAATATATAGATACCTCAAGATATCCGAAGACGCTTATTCTATTAACTCCGAAGAACGTTCCATAATGTTGTTGAGCATCATGGAGCTTTGGATGTCTATGGATATCTATGTATGTGTTCTCTTTCCATTGCTTAAGAATTTTCATCCTTTCTTCACGCCCGAGATGATGGATGTTTTACAACTATCTCTATATAAAGACATGTGTAGACTACAAAAAGTTCAGATGTATATACAAGATCGCTGCAGAGCTGCGATCGGTAACGGAGGACACAGAACCATATTCGAGGATCCAACACAAGGATGCTTTGCCGACCGCTACTTTAACGAGTCTGATGAAGCTTCAAAGCTGCAAGAGCTTCTTGAAGCTATAGAACTTGACGCTGAGCAATCGCGCCAGGAAAAAGTAGCAGATTGGGTGAATCTGAGTCAAAAGTATGACAATCTTATCAAAATGATCAACGAGAGCACCTGCATATACACAACCGATGGTCACAGCCTAAATTGTCCGAAATGCTTGATGGAGGAGCGGGCCAAGTACTTTAAGATCCAGGTGAGAAGAATCCCGACTGCAATATGTTTCCTCTTTCGATTTAGTAATTCATAGGAGGCTAATTATTAATCAAACCAAAGGTATACGAGCACCCTTTACCTTCAGACCCCATTCAAAAAAGGGCAGTAATCTTCGAGCTGTCTTGCCCATTGGCATTTTCGAATTATCGAGAAACAACCTGGAAAGTCTTGATCGCATTGGCTTTTCCAACAAATCAAGGTGTTTTCCCGGAACCTAGGGTAAGCTCTATCCACAAAGTCTCCCATCAAATGCGTCATATCGTGGGTGAACAATACTAATTGTGCTCCAGGTTCTTTTAAAAAATTATCCAGGACTTTCGAGATACATTAAGAACACAGAGAGTGGGATCTCATTGGCATCGACTAGAAAAATATTTCACAACACTCAGTTAGTTAGCTCTTCAGCAGCACACAAAAACTCGGACCGTAATCACTGACCAATAAATCTTAGTTATCGCACCGTTATATTCCCTGTTGGTATTGATGATGTATGTCCCTCCAATACCCTGAGATTATCCTACTACGATTTTCGTTCTCAACGATGGCCAAGCCGAGATTTTCAGAATCAAAAACCGTCATTCTCGCATCATTTCAAATTCATTTTGCCCCAAACCTCGCCGTTCTCGATGCTTATGCAAAATCTGTCCGTTGATACGGATGGTCTTTCGTCATACGAAGTCATTGCCAGTCAATCAAAATGTCCTAGAGGCCTCAATGTTCATGAGTTTATGGCCTACCAAGCACTGATCTCGGGCAAGACACGCCGTCTTACACAATTGTTGGTAGAGCTTGGTTCTCAGAATTTAAACTTCAGTACCGAATCAATGGCTATCTTGGTTTCGCGTTTGGTACTCGAAGTTGGGCCTAACAATGATGGTGACTCTTTGCGTGTCATTCATAAATCATTCCGAGATAACAATTTCTGTTCTAGGATGTTGGAGCAATTGGACCGGAGACTGAAAAATATCAGGACAAACTATCGCGAGAATTATTCCATGCAGACGATATTGACCATAGTATTACGCATTAAGCAGCTGGCGGCACCAGTCATCGTCAAACTAGCCTCCGAGCTACTCGAAACCGCTCGGTCAATTACTTCATCTTGGGTGAAGATTCTTAGAGAAGAAATCAGGCAAGCAGTTGATTCTGATTCCACTTCCAGATGCCAAACATACTGCCTATGGGCTGCTCTTCTCTGCCGACGAACACTTTTCGATTACGATAACAAAATATTACAACCTGCTGCACTTCGTTGCTTTATTGAATGCTCAATTACGCTACAAGACAACCTTTCTAATGACCCTGCGCTGGCCCCACCAGGGCTCAAAAATGCTATCATTCAAGACCTGAAAGCTGTTTATCACATGCGACATGTTTTACGCGAATCTCTAATTGCTAGTCCTGAATCCTTACTACAAGCAGTGGGTATTGTATGGCCACTACCAGAAGGAAGCCAACCGCGTGTATCATCATCTTTGGTTTTCGATTGTCCTGAAAAGTGGTGGGTTTATGCGAAAGTTATTGGCTCGTCTTTCATGAAAGAACAGACACTGAGTTTTCATCTATTCTATGGCTACCTCTTGATAGACGGCCAGCCGCTGGGGATGCTCCCTGCCGAGTATAGAGCTTCCGCTATTCTTCGAGATCTCTTTGGTGATGTCAACCTCCTCACCTTTCCTTCTTCATTGCCCGGCTCTCAGTTCCAATTAACAAATGATCAATTCGGCCATACAATTCATCTTGGTTCCCGTGACGGAAAAGTAGTTGTGCGAGCCTGTTCGAGAAACACTATTCTGGAACTCGTACCCAGCAGAGTATTTAACACCGATAAAAATTTTGATTTACCAATACCCCTAGTACTTGATTGAATTCAGTAAGTTACTCGACGTTATAAGTGGAAATTTACTAAAACTAACACAAATAAGTTGGCTCGACTTAACTACGGGGATTATCGAAATTCGACAGAAGCCGCATATTTGGAGGTTCAAAGATGCCAACTGGTGCCTGAATGTTCAAACTCGCAAAGCTTGGCGTCGTTCTTCCTGCTTAGTTGATCCATTTAGCATAACATTCAAACGTGTTTACAGGATCCTTGAACATTTTGAGCAGCTGGGCCACTTGACCGTTTACCAGCCGACGAGAAACAATCTCACCGTTGAGCTCAAACGTCTTTCCTTATCTTTCACGGTTAATCAAAAAAAGTATCTTGCATCGTCACAGCTACATGCAGAAATAGACGCGGATCAGGATTGTGGAACTTGGTATGGACTACGAAGTAAAATTGTACTGCGCGATACTATCAATCCACGAGTGCGTAGTATTCTCGTACCAATGCCTGGTAATGATCCCAACAGTATAAAATCTCGATGTCATGGAATACATATTCAAGTACACATCGAAAACATTGGAAGATATGGTCGTTTCTTTGTCAATGATACTTTGGGGCGCATCGATTGTTCAGCCGAGCCTTGGCAGCTTTACACCAAAGCCTTACTGCATAGCATGACGTCTTTCCTCCTACCAGATATCCTGAACAAGCGTACAGGGACAGAGGAGGCTGTTGCGTGTTTAAAATCCGGTCTTTATCAGCCTTGGATCCCTCTCAAACTAACACCGCGCTTGTGTCTTTTGAAAATTGCGAGGCTTAGCCCAACCAGGGAGTACTATCCGGAAGATGGGAAATCTATGCAGAAAGTAGGATGGAATGATAAGTGGACAACCACCATTCAATACGACGGCTACGAGTCGATAGTTCAAGAAATAATCGACAAAAGTGACGATTTAGAAAGATTTTCCCATGAAAAAACACAAGAAATTTTGGAGCCGAAGAGAATTCGACAACAACACCTTGCTAATCGAAGCTATACCCGCTTGAGACTTTTCAAACGCCACGATGGATTTCTTGAGAATCACACAATCGCTCAAGATCTTGTGTATGATTCAAGAGACAAGTACTATGCTAGTCAAAAGCGCAAGAATGTCTTAGAATGTGTTGATCAAATCATACAATGGCCTCAAAAAACACATGCCTTAGCAGATTTGGCCGGAATGCTGCAGAAATACCCTAATATAAATGGCTTCCACGCAGAACCCGAGAAAGTTCTCTTGTCGGATCGTTTAGATGTTGATTTTGGTGTATCATTCGGCCCATTATATCAGTTCTGTCGAAAAGCTTCTGTCAACGAAAAGTTTCGACTCCAATTCCAATTTTCTTTGATGTCATTTCGAGACGATATCGAAATGGATTTGGTTAGGGTATTGCTCGCGTGCTCTGTATTGGAAGACTTGAAAAAGTTGAATCCACCAGACTATCTCAATTATGCCCACTTCCGTCCAAATCAAACTCCGCATCTTGCATACATTGTACAATTGCTAAAGCCGTGCCGTATAGCCTATCCGCAAGACTTCCGTGATACCTTTGAAGGATTCAAATTGCACGCAAAACAGCGCAAGAATCTAGAACGTCAAAAATATCAGTACGAAACCCAGACAGATACTGATTGCGAGCTATTTGCGAAGTTTTTGCTTGCTCAATGGCCGTGCCCAGAACCTTCCATTGTCAATTTTTCGACTCCTGTACATATAGATATCGCCAAAGCTATGAGCATTATCCGCCCGGATTGGGAAAGAATCTTCCAGAATATGGAGCTCTCCAAGTATCTCGAGCAAGTCCAAAAATTGCTTTTTCGAGCTTACAGTGGAACCAGTTTTCAGTTGCCGAATATGGAGATTCAAAAACAATTAGTGTATGCATCAAGAGTCCGTGGCAGTGAATTTCCTATGCTGTCGAAAGATTTAATGCGAATGCCATGCAAGGCCATGATAGCATCGACGATAGTAGCTCCGTCTAATATACCAGCCGAGACATCGAGTCACAATGGTCACATAATCTCTCAAGAAGCGTCTCTTCTCGAGGGCATTGTTTTAAGTAAGTCAAATTGAAAATTGAAGTTTCTCTTAGTCAATATCCATGATGCACACATGGACTGTTACTGATGTTAGTTACCTTAGAACTCATGGGCAATGAATCCTCGTTGGTACGCCAAAAATATGGGCAGGGACTGCTGCAAAGCCTGTCTTCATTCAAATTATTTGAGCAAATTCAGAAAAGCAGTAGAAAGCCTGTCGACCCTCTAAAGCTTTCTAGTGATATAGAAAAGACTAGAAGCGCGATAAGAGAAAATTTCAAGGAGATTTGTCGATCATTTGACAGCCCGAGTGCTACATGGTTACGACCAGGAGGCTTGTACCCATGCGTTTCAACCATCACACTGCTTGAAAATCTACGTTCTATCTCAAGCAAAGAAATTAAGTTTGGGAGTGGCATGAGAGAGACTTTGATCAATTATGCTTTACATATCACAGAACTTCAAAGATTCCTGAGAATTGAAGAAGCATTCTCAAAAAAAGATCAACAACGCTTGATTGAAGAACAGAATAATCCAGGCCATTCAAATTGGCAGCCAATCGAAGAGCCTGATTGGCTTTTGATCGAGGTGGAGGCGAATGTTCTTATTCGGCCTGATCAAGTTGACGTAGCCAGAGCTACGATTTCTCCAAAATCTAAATCAAATTCTGTTTTACAGATGAACATGGGACAAGGAAAGACGTCGATTATTGTACCTATGGTGGCGTGTAAGCTAGCCAATGCCGAGCGCCTCGTGCGAATTATTGTGCCGAAACCATTATTAATGCCAACGGCGCAGTTGTTACAAGCACGTCTCGGATCTCTTTTAGGTAGAAGCGTCCTCCACATACCATTTTCAAGAAAGACTCCTACAGATACAGTGAAGACGTATTTCAATTTGCACAAGGTGGCCCTTGAAAACTCAGGCATCGCTATTGCTTTGCCGGAGCATATACTATCATTCCGATTATCTGGGCTTCAACGTCTTTCGGATGGTCATATAAATGAGGGAAAATCGATGGTAAAGGTGCAACAATGGTTAAATAATCGTTGCCGAGATGTGATGGATGAAAGCGATCAGATTCTCTCGTTACGCACACAGCTAATATATCCGAGTGGTGCTCAGAACTCGGTTGACAATTATCCTCACCGTTGGGAGACGGCTCAAGCTTTGCTGGCTCTTGTAGAAGGACATCTATACAATCTCGAGAAAGCTTATCCTCATAGTATCGAAGTTGTTCGAAGAGATTGTGGGGGCTACCCTATGCCATTTTTCCTCCGAAAAGATGTCGAAGAGGAGCTGCTAAATCGACTTGTTGCTGATATATGTACTGGGCGAACTTCAATTCTGGATATGTCCCGTTGCTCAAAATTGGATCGTATAGCCATTAGGGATTTTATAACAAAGCCCAAGGTTAGCACAGGTGTATCCAAGGTTGTGAAAGGTATATTCTCGGATAAACCCGCAATGAAACGCAATCTCTTAAACGTTCGCGGTCTCTTAGTACACCGAATATTGTTGTTAGCGCTGAAAAAGAGGTGGCACGTACAGTATGGTCTTCACCCCGATAGAGACCCTATTGCCGTTCCGTTCCATGGCAAAGGTGTACCCTCAGATCAAGCTGAATGGGGCCACCCAGACGTCGCAATACTTCTTACTTGTTTGGCATTTTATTACGATGGACTAAATAACAAGCAACTGCACCAAGCCCTCGAGCATGTTCTCAAATCAGACGACCCGGCCTCGATATATGATCAGTGGTCTATGAGCTGTTCTGTGCTGCCTGATACGTTCCGGGATTGGAACAGTATTAATCTTGAAGATGAACAACAAATGCTTGAGCTATGGACGCATTTCAATCAATCTCCAGTAATCATCGACTACTACTGTAACAATTTTGTATTTCCGGCACATGCCAAATCCTTCAGTCTCAAACTACAAGCTAGCGGCTGGGAGATTCCTCTATCGTCAGCGGACAATCCAAGTTCCATCACGACAGGATTTAGTGGCACAAATGATAATAGAAACTTACTACCGCTCAATCTTAAGCAAAAGGACTTGGAGGGACTTGCTCACACCAACTCTGAGGTGCTTACCTACTTGCTTCAGCCCAGAAACCAGCGATATGTAGTTGCGGCTGACGAACGAGGCCGCCATCTCTCTGAGATTGACTTATTGCGTAAGATCTCAAAATTGGGCATCCGAGTGCTCATCGATGCTGGAGCCCAGATCCTTGAGTTGAGCAATGAGTTGCTTGCAAGAGAGTGGCTTGAGATCGACACACAAGCACAAGCTGCTGTTTACTTTGACGAAGCAGGAAAGCCGATGGTGGTCCATAAAAAGTACAGACCGGTGCCATTGTCAGCTTCACCATATTCCGATGATTTAAGTGGCGTTGTTGTTTATCTTGATGAAGCCCATTGTCGTGGAATTGACTTAAAAATGCCTGCTAATGCCTGTGGAGCGCTAACCTTAAGTGAGTTCATAATTTCCACAGGTAATGGCGCCGATGCTAATTTTTAATAGGTCTTGGACAAAGCAAAGATCATACTGTGCAGGCAGCAATGAGACTGAGGCAACTCGCGACTACTCAATCTGTTATGTTCTTCGCACCACCTGAGGTTAATCAGAGTATATTGGACTGTGTTAAAAAGACCCACGGTAATTGTCTGGACTCGTATGACGTCATTTGTTGGCTTCTGGAGCAGACCTGCGTAGGTATAGAGCTCATGCAGCCACTTTATTATTCTCAAGGCATTGATTATTGCCGTAGAGTTCAAGCTGCTGCTGATAATGCAGATTTTCTCACCAACGCGGACCAGCGAGAGCAGTATCTAGACACCCTCAGGCAAAAGGAACAGCTTTCTTTACATCAACTTTACGGAATTAAAACCAAAACTAAGACTGTAATTGGTGCTGGCGAATTGAAGTCCCAGACAGCTAGTTTTATCAAAGAGCTCAATGCAATGCGGAGAAGCTTTCGAGATACTGGCGATGCTGTTCATCACACTGCTCTACAAGAAGTTGAACAAGAGAGAGAAGTTGCTTACGAAGTCGAAACTGTGCGTGAGGTTCAGAAACCTATCCATTATACCGCTTGGTCATTCCCTGGCCTGGAAAAGGACATTGTAGCCTTTGTCAGAACTGGCCGAATTCCAGCAGGCTCCACAGTAAGTTTAATAAACTCACCAATTTCTTTTTTCCTACTATCTCCATCTGTTCCAAGATCTTAGAGTCCCACTTTTGTATTCTATTCCATGTACCCATTTTGATACAGCATTGATATGTTGTTTTCTCATTCTCTTCCCAAAACGTCCTTGATAAAAATGACTGACTCACCGGCCCCACAGTGTTGCGAACACGCTTTTATAGCTCTGAGAAAAACCGAAATTGGTAGGAAATTTGGAATCAACGCTGAAGCTCTCAACTCTCGACTATTTGTTTCTAAAGAATTCATGCGCTCTGTTAAAGTGATTCAACCGCATGATAATTTTCTGGTAAGTTGACTCTATTTTTGAAACATTTTGGGTGGACAATATTTTCTTGGACATAATTCATTTTGAGCATCGGATGAACCTAAGGGTGTCAATGGATATGGAAAGCTTTTTACACTTCGAAAATTCACTTGCTATCAAGAACAGTTTTATGGTTACGCATTTACTAACATTTTTTGTTTAGCGAAAAGTAAGTTGGGTTCTGTGGAGTCCTGTGACCGAAACCGCGCTAGTTGTGATACCAGAAGAAACGGAGCTCCTCATTCCAATTCTTCGTGACCGTCTAGCTCCTGCGTGTTTCCTCTTGACGTATGCAGCTCCTAAGACCCGAAAAATGCTTGTTCACTTCAATGATCTCCGATATTATGCTACACCCTCACTTTCAAAGGACTGGGTTGCGCCAACATGGTTATAAGTACAGTTGGGTATTTTTTCAGGAGCTCTTTACTTTGAATACTCTCAATATGAGTATCTTCGTGGATTCTTAGGATCTGGAACAGCAAAGACTATAGAAGAGTTGCAAGAAGACTGCTTGGAAGAAGATTGCCATGTCGTCGATGGGAAAACTAATGAAAAGGGCAATGGAAAAGATCATATCTCCGTCGGTTTTACGTCCAAACCTCTAACATTTTTACAAGAATGGTTGAGTGTTAGGCGCAAAGGGCAAGACTTTTCCCATACTCCCATGGGATATGTTTGTCAAGGCAAAATCCTTACTGCAACTCATCCATTCTTCAGTAAGAACGAATTGAGCACCACTGCAAAGCTCACTCAGTCTAACCGCAGAGGAATATCCAGTTCAAAGGGAGCTCTAGCGAGAACTACTTATGATGATGACCTTAATGATGACTGGGCAGATGTGGATGCCGATGAGAATGGAATAGCAGTGGGCGATGACAGTGATTCTGAGGACTATGATCAGTATGAGAATGAGGAGACTAGTAGTGGAAGTGTGTTCACTGATTCAGAGGATGGATTTTAAGACTTCGCGTCGTCGAGTACTTTATGGTTCATTTTTTATCGAAATATTGAGTTTTATTGGGTCTAGAATATTGTATGTATTTACACACCATTAATTTAGTGTCTTGAAAATATACATATTGCTTTGATGATGTGGCTATAAATGTACTCGACGTATTCCAAATACTACAAAACTTCTTCACAATGTTGCTCACTCCAATGGAAAGCTAGTGAAATTCTTCCGAGCATATAAGATTACTTTGCATGGGAAAACAAAAACCGTAACTGATGGCAGATTCTTTTTCCCATTCTATTCCTCTCCAATCCATTACATAAGTCATTTCCTCACATCATAACACAGCTCTTCTGATCCTTCGCCAAAAATTCCCCAAAACTCGTAAACATCCAATTTCTTTCCTCCCATCCAAACACCCCCATATTCTCCCAATCAATCTGCTCTGTAAGACTTTCTTTCTCCTCTCCAACTCCCCCGCTCTTTCCATCATCACGACCTTCATGATACCTTTCCTTTGCCGCTACCCACGTAAGCCAAATACTCCAGACCCTGCATTTTTGACCCTCATATTGCATTTCTGAAGAGAATACTGGAGATGAAACTATTTCACCCTGTCGCATTCCACTTATCTTATCCTTCCGCTCAAGTTGAATTGATCTTACATCAAATATCGTCTTGAGTTTCTGGATTTTTGTTTCGCCACCATCTTCATTCCCATTATCATTAGCATTAGCACTAGCATCGGACCCCGAATTCAACGGTACATAAATCAAAAGCTGTTGCACAGGATATCCAGCGGGATCGTAAACTCCTTTCTCAGACGTCTGAGTAATTTTCGGCGTGATAGGGAAGTAAGGGAGGTGGGGCTCTAGGATCTTGGTGAGGGTCGCTAGGGTGTGAGAATCTGGATTTGTTAATATCATCATCATCATCATCATCATCATCATCATCATCATCATCATCATCATCATCATCCGATTCGAGTATTTTACTCTCTTATCACAGAATTACTCTCTTTCGAATAGATGAAGACAATCACATAAATTCGGAAGTAGGGCGAAATATAAATAGAGAATTACTTACGGGTAACGATGATTCCACTCTCTACGGGATCATGTCTAAGGCCTACGGAATCAGTTTCTGATAATTCGGAATGGGTGTCGGAATCGCTGGGAGTGGTAGAGAGAGTTTTGATGACTTGGGTAAAGTGTTCGAAGGTGTCTTTGGCGGAGAGATCTATTTCGAGGAGGTAGGTTGGCATGATGGGTGGTGGGTGGCGGGGTTATGGATTGAAGAAGGGTGAAAGCTGAATAGATTGGAGGAGGAGAGGGTTATCGCTTTCTTGCTTGTGTTTTAGAATGAATGACTTGTTTTCTGGAATAGCACTTGGGTTTTGCTGTTTCGTGAGAGAGATTCTGTTATATCAATACCGTGGTGATCTTCGGGAGTGCTGCAGGCAGGCGAATGAAATGAGGCTGGTGCTTATGTAGTGGGGGATTGGGACGAAGGATTATGTACAGTCAGCAGGTACACAACTGTTAGGATTTATGAAGGGACAGATTTACTACTTTCATTGGCGGACTTTTGAATGCAAGACATAAGTGAATTAATATGTTCTTGAAGGGAGTGGGCTTGTTTCTTGGTGGGCGCATGGTTGTTACAGGTGCAGTATCGCTAATCAAGCGCTAAAATTTCGAAAGGGGTACTGTTTCTACAACTAAGAAATCTTTATGTCATGAATGTTTGAACATGGTTATTATTTTTTACCCAAAAAAAATGAAGATTTGTAAGCAGTGAATCATATCCCATCTAGTAGACTCAATTAACTCTTTCGCCCGTTGTCCATGAACACCAACTGTTGATTCGCCTTCCCTAACCTTGTGGTATATCCTATGTCTAGCCTGTTGCAACCCCCACATCCATACTTTGTCCAGAATGAATCTTATTTCAATTCAGGTGTTGAGCCCCGCCATCTACCAAGCATAGTGTGTACCCCTCTCGCCCCAAGTTTCATCACCCCCCCTCTCCATACTAGCCTTGTGTATCTCATAGTCCTCTTCATCTCTACCTTTATCTCCAAGATTAGTCTTTCTTCCCCTAATGCTCTCGAAATCTTCTCGCACGTCCCATTCAGTGGTACGCCTAATGATCATCTTGTCACTGCCAACCGTACTCCTTTCCCCGGCATCATCTGGTGTCGAGCGTCTAATATGTGCAAAGGTCATTGCTCCGTCAGGTCTCAGCGTGCCAAGTTCCTCGCCTTCATGACTCAACTTCCCATCCGCATTTTTATTGTTGAAACGAATGTAAAACATAGGTGATGACCTCTTGAGATTAGAATTCGGAGATGTGGTAGTAGGAGTAGAGACTTCGTCACCTTCATCGTAGTCTTGGAACGTTGAGATAGTACGAAGCTCTTGTAGTGGTCCAGAAGAATTCTTCTTGGAGGTTTTCCAACCAGATCGAGAAGAGATGAAGTTACTCAATTTTGAATTGGAGGGAGATTGTTTGTTACTGTAGGATGAATCCATTGGATTTACAGATGCGGCAAGACCACCAGACGACATTGATTCCATAAATGGCTTGAGGAATGATAAGCATGCGAAGAAGATGGCAGAGTTTAGTTGAACAGAGGTCCACAGGTAATTGCGATATGAAACGAGTGTTTGATTTGGAAGTGTAGGGGACCCCGAAGAAGAAATCACGACGAGTCTCACTATTGATAAGGGTAAAATGCTGTCAGATCATTAGATTATCTATTTGTGTTGAGGATACCAAATTTTCACTTACAACATTCTAGTCCCAAATGCTATGAAAACAAGGACCTTACGTCTTAATTGCATCTGAAGCCTCCAAACGAGAAATATCGGCAGCAATATGATGCCACAATCAGTTGCTATGTCAAGGACCCCGATAGCTTTCCAGAATGCGCCCTTTTGTTGTTAGTTATTTGCTCCAAGGTAGACACAGCGACTCAGCTTACGATATTGAAACATTTGCCGGTAGAAAGAATGGCCCAAGGGTTCGGCATCTTGCACTGGAACAAGATAGAAAACTCGGCGCTTAAAGCCCATAATATCACACATATCTCGGTAAGTCGGTTGAATATTGCATAATTGCAGTCTGGCGTTAAAGCTCGTAGATAGAACAACGTACTTAGTTTCGCAAAGCAAAGAGTTGGAATATAAACCAATTGAGATGCGTAAGCATACTGCCTCAAAGTCAGACTACGCAGATCTTCGGCTAAAGAATGGAGTTTCCGATATTCTACAATATTGGATATGCCGATTAAGAGAACAAACCTTTTGGTAGTTTTCCAGCTCCATCCTGTTGAGAGTATCTTGATCCCGACCAAGTCCACTATTAACCATCATTGAAAGAAAAACACTATGGCAGATCCCAAATAACTAGGTCATTAGTGCTGTTCCCCAAATGTGACGTGCTATTGTATACTAACCATCGCAACTATGACCAAAGTATCGTCTGTACTCCATCGCCTGACAACCAGAAATTTGCTCCCAAGTCTCGCTCCAACACTTAGTATCATTGTGCTCAACCCTATCCATGATACAAGATTAACCGCAGGGCCCTCATTATGGCTTGATATAATTATTTGTCGTGATAATATGGATATCGATGTCATTGTAAGAATAATCCAGAGATGGTAAAGAATATGAATGAATGACAATGAAATGAAATATCTCTCTCTCTAATATCATTACCTGCATATATCTGTCAATTGAAAAAGAATTTTCAAGTTACTGATTCATGGAGTTGAAAAAAGCACTTTGCTGGAACGATGCAAGGGAATGCAGTTTCGTGGTACACGAGGATGGCCCTTCGAAAAAGCAATTCTGTAATCCCGAGTTTTTGGAACTTACTCCTACTCATTTCCAACTGTTGAAAGTAGGATTCTGCCCATAGCAGTGACTTCTATGGCGACTCTGTAGATAAAAATGATAATGAACAAAACTTCAATCACTGGATCAAATTTTTCCCTTCAATTCAATTCCGAAATTTGGTAACAGCTGTTCGGAACTCCGTAGAGCCCAAGTTTTGAGAGCTCCCGAGGCGTCGCAACTGCAATAAGATCTCCATGGATACTTGCTCGCTCCTTGATCCCAGAAATCAACACCACATTTTGTTCAAGCTGTGCCACGATATGGCGATCATGCACGACAGAGTTGGGATTCCAAACAAACTTCTCTTTCATGTCAATTATTATCTTGGATGAAACGACTCAGGGTCCTCAACAGCGCCATACGCACTGATCAGGTTACACAAGAGTGTTGACTTGGTATTAACGGGCTTTAGATTGTGATGTTGAGTAACAGTAAGTCTGGATGCTGGACCTAATTTATCGTACGACTCTGCTATACATTATTTGTCATGTGATAATCAACTAAAGATTTGGAGCACAGTCCTATACTTGGAATATCGAATATTGACATATGTTTTCCCAGTTTGTTATGGGATAATAAGCCGATAAGGAGACAAATTTTGTGTTGAGATTTGAGAGACGATTGACTAATCAGTTCGTCAATTCGTGTGATAACAGTGGAGGGTTAGATTTAGCTTTGTGCCAAGCTCAAGAACATTCCGGTATCAGATGTAGAAGGCCGCCTGAATGGCTTTATGCTCGTTGTTGTAATAAGGTGAAATAGTAAGTGTTGGACAGTTCGAATGGGGGTATTACGGCGGCGATGAGGCGTCTATCAAATTAATTCTCCGCATGAACTAACTAGCATTTACCGAACGCACGTGAAACGCTAACTTTGATAGGAAAGGCTTCCCCGCTCAGCCCGTTACTATTATAACTACCTAGTATACTAGAAAGCCGAGAAAGCTAACATTGCTCCGGATTCTCCAATTTGTTGCCTTTCAAGATGGAGCGGAGTATGATCAAAATGCATGTCTGTATATCCCTTGCACCAGTAAGCCAATCATAATATGCAGAACATTTGATGCATTGGGTATTTACCAAAGTGGTTGCAATGAGACAGTTTATCCTATGAGTTGTGCACTGGTGTCAAGGATTTCTTTTCTCCTATCTGCCACTCGGTGATCCATGCAAGGGTTTAAATCTGCAGACTGCAGTGCATCTTGAAGATGGACAAATAACTCTCAATCCCCGTTATGATTTTCTTTTGCTTTATTTTTCTTTATTCCCATTACTATTGTTTATTGCCCAAGAGCTCACTCGGCGATTGGTTTTTTCCTGATAGAATTATTTGATCTTAATCATGGAAGGCAAACATGTGGAATTGGGTGTGATGGCTGGGTCGACATCTTCTGGTGATATACCTCATGCCTGGTCGAAAGGCAACACCAGTAGAGATGATCGAGAAATGGCGTATTTTGGAAAACGTCAACAGTTGAAGGTATGCTCTAAAGACAAATACTATCATCAAAAGCTGAGATAATTTAGCGTAATTTTGGCTTTCTGTCGATCGCAGGATTTGTCTGTAGTCTACTTTCAACATGGGAAGCAATGTTCGCCGTCTTCCTGTACGGGTATCAAAATGGAGGACCGGCAGGCTTAGTTGTAAGTTTCCATATTAGTCTCACTTCAACTCAAGCTTTGGTAGCATATACTAACGTTATATTTCCAGTACGGCTATATCTTTTGCTTCTTTGGTACATTATGTACCGTCGCAAGTTTGGAAGAGATGTCCTCCATGTGTGTATAGACTTCCCATCGCGAGTTAACAAATCTGACAGACGGGCTAAGGATGCCATTGAGTGGCGGTCAATATCACTGGGTTTCGATTCTTGCACCCAAATCCCACGCGAAATTCCTCTCGTACATGACAGGCTGGCTTACAGTCATTGGCTGGCAAGCAGGTCAAGCAAGTGTGGCTTTCCTCTGCGCAACATTGATCCAGGCTCTAGTGATATTGAACCATCCAACTTACGCTCCTGAAAGATGGCAAGCAACTTTAATATTCTATGCTGTCCTAGCTTTTATTCTGTTCGTCAATACGTTTCTGGCCCGTTGGTTGCCAAAGATCGAAGGATTTGTTCTTTGCATCCACATCCTTGGATTTTTCGGTATTCTTATTCCTCTAGTTTACCTTGCACCCAATGGAAAGCCAAGCGATGTTTTTGCTACATTTATCAACGGTGGGGGTTGGTCTTCAAATGGAACTTCTTTCTTCATTGGTTTGATCACTTCCGTTTTCTCGTTTCTCGGTAAGATCACCTTCATTTATCTCTACCATGTTTGCTGTCAGAACAGAGCTAATATTGTCTCAGGAGCTGATTCTGCTTGCCATATGAGTGAGGAAGTTCATAATGCCTCTACAGTCATACCCTGGGCAATGATCTGTAGTATTGTCTTGAATGGCATTCTGGGTTTCGCATTGCTTATAGCTCTCCTCTTCTGTCTTGGGAATATCGATGATGCTCTGAGCTCTGCTACTGGCTTTCCATTCATCGAGATATTTAGGGGAGCTACTAACAGCAAAGCTGCTGCAACTGGTATGACGTTAATTATCTTGTTTATTATCCTCGCCGCGGCAATTGGTATCATGGCGACTGCTTCTCGCTTATTGTGGTCTTTTGCAAGAGACAATGGAGTGCCAGGTAGCGCATACAAATCTCGCGTAAGTAAAAGTATCCAAACCATTTTGTAACTTTTACCTAACTTTCTGACTACAGGTTCATGAACCAACAGCATTGCCCATATACTCCATTATTGTCAGTGCGGTAATTTCGCTCCTGTTGGCACTTATCAATATTGGAAGTACTGCAGCATTCAACTCGATTGTTTCTGTTAATGTGGCCGCATTTTTTACCAGCTATATGATCCCAAGTGAGTGAATCGTCCACTAATGTTCTTCCTTCTTCTACCTACTTCTAGCCCCGACTCTACCCTTTGCTATTCTGTTTCATCCCATGTATTTTTTCTGTCTCAAGACTTCATCGTTCAGGACTGGCAGGCTGAATAGAATTTCTCAAGGTTCAAGAGAAGTTCGATATTGAATTGAATCCAGTGATTCGAATCATTTGAAAATTCTAATTGAATTCAACATTTCGAAGCATTTGAATGCTCTGATCAGGCTCAGGGATTCGGAGTCTCCCATTGTAGGACCGCAGTCCGAGCTATTGGGAAACTTCTTTTGCTCCTCATGCAATATCAGTTCCTGGTCTTCTTTATGTTCCTTCAAAATCTTTCCCTGATAGGCAATATTAACATCCTGGTCTTACAGTCATCTTGATTCTCAAGAAGCGCCTTCGAAAAGACCCAATCAAAGACAAAATACATTGGGGACCATGGAAACTGGGGCCAATTCTTGGTCCAATTGCCAATATCGTTGGACTCATTTATTCGACGATTACCATGTTTTTCAGCTTCTGGCCTAATACTCAAGTCGTTACTCCGGTCACCATGAATTGGTCTTGTGTTATTTTTATTGCTGCTATTCTTTACAGCGTAGTTTTTTACATGATTTGGGGTAAACACGCTTACAAATGGCCAATTGTTGATCCTATCAGAAGACAGCAGTAGGTCTCCTAATGGCGGATTCTTAGCAATCTAAAAAGCTGTCAGCACATAGTATATCGTATTGTTTTAATTTGACAGATTTATCGATCGTTTCTTGACTACTAGCATTAAGTTTTAGATCTTGTAACTCTCATTAGATAATGGAAAAGTCCGGCCCACTCGCAGACCAGCATTTGGTACCTATCATAATTCACGTTTTTCGTCGTTTGTGCAATTTTTCATGTAAGCCAGCTCTCAAAGCAAGCCACATCATTCCAATATTCGAAAGAAATTCATACATCGCAGCGCATCGAACCAAGAACACAAGAACGGTGTAGTATTACAGTTTATAAAGTCAGGTCCCCATTTGAGCCAACATTTATATTATCGCGATCTGCCGATTGGGTTCCAAACCGTCGGGATTAATTCAATCACCTTTCAAAAGAGCCCTTCATGTGATCAGAGCTTTCTGGGGCCTGAATAACTCGTTTTACTTGGAAATTCACATAACCCAATCAGCTAATATCATCACATTCTCAGCCACGCGTTCGATAGATAGTTATCCTGGAACCATTACATCCATACAAGGCCCACATTAATTTATTTCCCCTCTCTCGGAAGCATATTTCACAGGGGTCATGATCTCCCTAGCCTGGTCCTAGTTCAACGGCTTATCCGTGTCAACAGGCTTGTTGATCCTTCCGCTTAGAATTATGCTTGCCCAAATTTTGCCTATTCTTTTCTAGCTTGGTTTCCTCGCTGCTTTGTAGCTCTGTGTGTATCAACTGATTTAAGCATATCTTCCAACAATTTGTCAAACTCGAAATTCAAAAACAGGGGTTCAGAATTTTCAAATTCTTTCCCGGGTATGAGAGTTAAGCCTATAAGAACCACGGTATCGATCACAGTAGTATTTCTATAAGCCGATTTGTGGGTTTCGAACGGGTGGCGTCTGGGCATGAGTGTATGTGCATATTCCGAGATTGTGTCTCGATATACCTTTATTGGTCATTAATTCCATGCTTAATTTGCGTTTCAGGATCTGCAGCTCGTCCCGTAACATTAAAATTGCAAATGAATTGACGATGCGCTGGAGGGCCGATCGAACATTTCCTGATACTGCATCATCGTTTTTAGCATCAAGGGCGTAACCTGTCCCTTTTTCTCTCATAATCACCCTCATAATTCCCGATACAACCACCAAAATGGCATCCAACTCAACTTCCCATCCCTCTACAAGCATCTCTCTTCCTTTTCCTATTCCCACCTCGAAATCTAACCTCCGCCTTCTTCCCTGTGATCCACTCGTGGACAGCCCAGCTATCCTGGCTCAACAGATTGCCGCTTTCAGTAACCCCCACGAACCATTCTTTTTTGTTTTATTTCCTGAAACCGAAGAGAAAGAGAAGGCGGTTAAAAGATTGGTTGATAATTGGGTGGGAGATGAGAAGGCGAAGTATGTGAAGGTTGTTGATGGGGATGGTATGTTTTAATTTCACCTCACTTCCTTGTTGTGCTCTTAAGTTGGGGCGTGCATCAAGTTGGAGGCTTAGAGAGGTTAAGGATATACAGAGCTGAAGAAGGATACTGATATTTAATAAAGGAACTCTCATAAGCGCAGCTAAATGGCTCATAAATAGCGAACCATTGAGTGAAGAACAGAAGAAAGAACGAATTGCTGTTGATTGGCACGCTGATCAAGATTCGAATGCATGGGCTGAGTATCTAATAAATTGGGTCCATCAACATCAAATTAATCGAACGAAAGGCGAGCCTTGCGTCAGTAAGTACTGTCTTCTCTCTCCACTTCTTTTCTCATCCCAATCTCTGATCATTCTATGGGCCATAATTCATGTCCCATATTCCTAACAACTTATAGTCCTTGAAATCTTGACCACGCATCCCTCCTACCAGCGTCTCGGTGCTGGTACCCTTTTAATGCAGTATGGTACCACTATAGCCGACTCTCTCGATCTACCAGCGTATATCGAGGGGACGGTCATTGCAAAACACTTATATGAAAGTCATGGGTTTAAAGCGGTGCCAGATAGATATATTGAGGTTGATGTACCTGAAAAGTGGAGGGGAAGGAAGGAGAGGCCTAAGATCGAGTTCTTCTTTTATGAGAGACTAAGGAGTGGGGAGAAATCCTGATCAAGATTTTCATGGGTGAGGGTCAGTAGGTAGTGGTTAATAAGATGCGGATCTAAGAAGTCAATTTATATCAGCATGTGGATGCTATATAGATGGGGAATCACGGTTTCAATACTTACTCTGGGGCAGAGTTGATCCATATACTTTTGCATTTCAATCAGTCTATGCTCAGCTATCTTCTTAGTTGTTGAGCTTGTTAGTGCAATGGTGAATTTGCTAGTTATTCACTGCATTCACAGATATTTCAAAAAAAAAAAAAAAACATACCATTCACGCACTTTTCAAGAGCATCATTCACCCATCGCTTCGTATTCTCTCTAAGACTGACCTTTGCCGTGAATATACTTTCACTAGCTAGATATTTAAGAGAAGTAACTCGACGGATCCTAGCACTCTCAACCATGCAACCTTGACAGGATCAACTGGCAAATCACGGGGTTCCCACTCATCTTCTCACGTGGTACCTTTTCCTATCAGATCTCTCCCATATCTCTGTCAAACGTAAAGCTAGACCGTTGTTTAGTAGGTCTTGATAATCTGGCATAAGACATAAGATAGGATGCTGCTATTGGAATATGCATCACTTTGTGCACTCTCTGGTCCGAAACTTCTCGCGGGAGAAAGTGATATAGTCTGATCTTTGCATAGGGATTAGAATGGCAAGAGTTCGGCAACAAAGAGAATGAAGAGCTTTGAATTTGTGAAACTATAACGGGAATGATTGTGCGAGTGTAATCTACGAGATGTTGGGTCAATAAGCAGATATTAGATATAGCGCGAGTTAAAGGCAGCAGAGGAATCAACCACTGCTCTGCTCTTGCTGTAATTCTCTTGAACGGGGATTGCGTGTTGGTACTAGGAATTTATACATAGTGGTACTCTCGGTCTAGGATAATTATCGCTAGTGAATTATATGTCACGATATACTTGATTTGCCTACCTATATACCTAGATACCTACTTAAAGCAAGTAGGAATCAGCCCATCATCTACGAAGAATACAGGTATGATCTTTCATTCACTTGAGTCGAGTGACTGATCAGGCTCTTTACCGAGAAATTGTCAAAAGAGTTGGCTTAAATAGGATTGAACGGAAAGAATATCCTGAAATATACCATATGATGATAGGCGTCGTCATAGAGCAGAAATGTGTGTTTGCACACCTGACGGGCTTGCTTTTCACGGAGGAATCTTGTTACAAGTTCTGTTGTTCTAAACTAGTATTCTCAGGCATAAAAACAAAATAAATCGTGAACAATGCCTACCATCTCATAACCATCTACTTTCTCCATAAAATTGACAGCAAAAGTTACTAATTTTACGACAATAATAGGGAATTCCTCGATACTCTCATATAATATGATTCTATACCCTCTGTTATGACAGAACCCGTAGCTCTGAAGTATCAACCGAGCATAGAATCTCTCTCCTCGCTAATGCAAAGTCTTGACGATTTCAAATTGAGAATGGATTGGGTTTTAAGGCTGTATCTGGAAGTTGCGAAAAGTGATTTGCGCGAGTGAATAGTTTCTGTTTGGTGATATAATCGCATATGAGTATCCACCAGGTACCCCTCTTGAATCAATCTTCTTGTGTATTCGTCATTTCTCTAAATAGAAATCCACACGTTCACTTCTTCGATCCTCTGTCTCTACCAATTGCTCTATAAATATATATCCTCACTCCCAACCTCAAAAATCAAGTGAGCAATATCGCAGAACATCGCAAACCTCGCTGTTTATGTTGGTCCTTCCAGCTAGAGGTGTCTTCAAGATCCGCGTCATTTGCTCGAATTATGAAGGATCAACAGAGTTTGAGTCCTTGTGGTATTTCCACAACGACTAAGCACGTCAAACCCATCTCTTCTCAATCTTCAAAATAATCTCATATCATTCTCTGAAGTTTTGTAGAGGAACGACAATGATGGTCGTAAGAATGACAACAAGATTAATAGATTGGGTTATACAGCACAATGACCAGAGATCAGTCATCTCTAGTCATCCTCTCTTGTAAGTATACAAAGTATAATCGATCGTATGAATGGAATTTCCATAAATTTGACTTGAGGACAAGTGCAGAAGGAGTCGCATTACACATAACTCAGATTCTTCACCAATACCTTGAAGCTTGAGGCATGGTGTCTGATGGTTAATATATATATATACCTACCGTAATACCGACTACTAAATCTGAATATGAATAGGAACAAAAGTATTCACTATATATAATTCATCATCAGCTTCATTCTTTCCACATGCCCATCTACCCATTATTCACTCACCCAGTCAGAAAGATTACTTGAGACCCCAAACGCGCTCGAATATGAGCAGTAGAAAATCAAAACGCTCCAATGACGAGAATGATGGTCGAAGTTGAAGTACTAATTGTGTAGTTATACAAATACAGAAGGTTCGGAATGGATGACATCGTAATCGGCAAAATTGACGCATAACACTCACTTTTTTAAAGGTAAAAGGTATACAGAAATGATCCATCGACGATAGTAATCTCAAGGCATGAAAGTAACAGCAAGTTCTAAGTTGTCAACGGTAAGAAGGTAAACAACACAACCAGCATGTTAACGGGATACCGACAGGCAGCTCATATAGAAACACCTTTTAAGAATTGTAGTCTAATAACACATCGCACATTCTTTCCCCGCCTTGTTTGGAGTTATGAAAGTTTGCGCAGAGTATCAGAGTGTAGTTCTTATACCTCCACATGATCTGATGAGCTCTTAGCGAATCGTACATGAACTATTGGTAATCTTCTAACAAGCTTGAACTAGACTGAAAAACATGTATACGTAACTATCTAAGATGGAGGAACTGAAATATCTAACAATGAATCAATCGATTTCTCGGAGAGATACAAGCTCAATGGCGAGATACGTGGACCATCTTACTGGCCTATGTAGAGCCACAATTTTCTCAAATGAAATATTTGCAGAAGATCCCACATTTCGACATTGCCTGAAGAATTCTAGCTCAATTACTCATCTTGAAAGAATCAGAAAGATACGCATATTCGATAACAGAAACATTAAAGATTAGACATAAGTTAACTACGACCAAGCTTCTACTTTTGAGCCTTACCGTCTATCTCGAAATAGAAGTTTAATACACGTTAATCCCCCAATTCAATCGCCTTCCTTACCAAAAAATGCTGCTGCGGAGAAATATAAGTTCATGCTCGAGTATTTGACTCTGGCGTTTCGTATTTCAAGAGGTCTGGTGAAAAATTAGAGAGGATCGTTAATCATCATTTGGACTATGCTGTATTCACTACGTCTCCCTACATTTCTTGTTCTGAGGATGAAAAGATCCTGTCAAGTCGAGACTAGGTCATTTTTTCGAGCTTGATGAACGGTTGCGAGCTTGGTCTTTCCAAGACAACGATCTGAAAGAATGCTAAATTCAATGTCATTGCTGTATTACCTCATGAAAACCCTCGATAATCTGTAGCTCGTTCAACACCTCCGTGATATAAGCGGCTCGCACCTCACCTTGACAGGAAGAAATGTCTCCCCAGAAAAATAACAGTGGAAGAACAGCACACATGAGAATAGAACACATTCTGAAGAATCAACCTTACTATCAACAGCAACTCAACCATAAAATCGAGACAACAAAAAAAGTGAAAGTGCAGTAATCGCAAGTACGCATGACAAGGAAACTCTCCTCAAGCACAGCAAGTCCTCCAAGCCCAAGAAAATCGATCCAAAACTCGAGTAATTAAAATACCAAATTTATAAAAAATTTCAACCTCAAATACCACAAAAAAAAAATTGTGGTAGACTCAAATGCCACTTGTGGTATTTGAGGTATGAAAATTAATTTTTGTGGTATTTGAGGTAATTACCGTTGTTTTTTTAACTTTGAGAGCGAGAGGAGTAATGGTTTGGATAATTGAGAGATCTTTAACTTCTGATATTATCTTTTCAGTGCTCGGATATTGGTAAAGTAGAGTGAGTATACTGAAGGTCGAGTCAATAAAGGTTCCAGCCCAGGTCACATCACATTTACATCAACCCGAAAGAAGTTGTAAGAGGAGTGAGATCCTGTGGGTTGCGAGTAAACAAGTTCGTGTTGTCGTTGCACTCTCTTACTGCTGGAGAACAAATGGAGTCAGTGAATACAGAGGATGGGAAATCCCGTTGCTACTGGCGGTTCTCTGTCTAATATTGTCTTTTGATCAACCAATGTATGTCTGTAGGCGCGTAGAGGAATGTCTTTCACGAGAGATACTTCACTTCGAGCTGTAATCCATAGATGGGTTTCAAATTTGGTCTGAGGTCTTTAATTACAGAACTTTTAATAGAGTGAGGTATTTTCATACTCCACACTTGAAAAGCAAATGAGGAAAATATGAGAAAGTGCATACAACACCACTTTATGTTCCGTTTTGATTCATTGATTCTTATTCTCTACATAGCTAGGTAGTGTGCAACATATCTGCAGTACAGATCATTCACGTTCCGGCCCTGGACTCCAGATATAAAAGCTCGCAGTTGAGCCGAGGATCTAATTCTAGTATAGCTAACTAGAGAAGAGTTTACAGAAAAAGTTTTGTGCAAGTGGAAGTGGAAGTGGAAGTGCCTAAATCAGTCTTCTTTTTCTTTGCATTCCTTCATCAACGAGTTCAGAAAATAAGAGAGAGCGCATCGTTTTTGAGTTGAGATGGCAGACAGCAAAGATATATTCGACAATCACACATGCCTTGTGACAGTAAAGACTTCATTTCCGACAGACGACAATGACTTGTCAATATATTGATACATCGAATTCACCTCAAATTTCCCCTTAACAAGCATCCACTCTCATCATATGAAGTGTCCCTCGAAGGAAAGATATCACACAAGACCTTCTGCCGATCATCGAGAGTTCCAAAAATCGTAATGAGAAGTCGAGTCTGAAAGTCTCATATATATAGATAGATCCCCGAGATTCTGAAGCTTAGTTCGACAAAATGTAGACGCTCTTATTTTCATCAGTCTTGGGAAATTTTACATCTCTTTTGAGATATAAAGGTATGTTATCTATCAACCATCTCTTCAACATTACTTTGAAAATCCGAGACTCTTCAGATTACAGGGAGTTCGAAAGTACGCACTTTGCTACTCGTGTCTTCCGCCGGGCCTAGTACGACACATCCATGTCAGGTGAGTAGGAATCCTCGTGCGATTTGCTTCACTAGGGCTGAGGTTACTAGCATTTAGAGGTTAGACGATCTGCAACAGTCGGCAAGATCTATCAATGCTAAGCGCAATGGGAATTGACGTGTAGTCTTACAGTCAGCAATAACTCAAAATGACGGTGACTGCTTCGGGGGGGTTGGTGCGAAAAGCTTCATTCCCAAGGTCTCAAGTTCTTGTTGTTGCTATGAGCATAACTTCAACAGGACGCGGAAAGGTCTTGGACGAACCTACTCATTGCTTGGAGTCGTGGGAGCGTGTGTTGCTAGCTTATCCAAAATCAATAGATGGCTTTAGATAGCCAATTGTTGGTCAATCAATAAATAACACAGCCTCGAACAGTCTGCAGGGAAACTGTCGTGTTTCGCATACAACGATTCACGACGTACTGTATTTGGTAAGCACCAAATACGACGATTTCATTGGCCATAGCCTACGCGCGTCCCACTCAAGAAAACCCGCCAATCAAAAACATCATCAGCTGACCCTCCCCCGCATAAGCAAACTTCCTTGGTCGGCACGAATTGAAACTCAAATATGACGTCAACAAATGGCGCTATTCTAGAACCATTACCTCCGTGCGATCCTTCTCCTTCCTGCGAACAAAACCGTCCATAAGTTACAATAATCTCACCACACCCACTTTCTCCCGACTACTTTCATCAACTTGGAAAGAAAGACATTTCGAAGAATACAAATCACGCGAAGCAGAATCGAAATATCATACATCAGATCAGCAAACATGTTCCAGCATACACTCGCACTCCTCCTTCAATTCTTCTTCTTTGCGTTGGCTTTTGCTCAACCGATTGAGACTGCTGGGCATGGCAATGCGTGGAAATACGGTTCCGGTGGTGGAGTCGTTGGATTTATCGTATTGATTCTCGATATCATCGTTTTCAGTATGCCTCTCCCTTCCTTTCCTTTCCTTTCCTCTCATTTCCGTTCCATCTCTTCAACCGAATCAATCTAACCATCTATCTATAGTCGAGGTCCTCAAATCCAACCGTCCTCCTTCCCACAAACTCCTTTGGTGTTTAGTCGTCTTCCTCTTCCCTATCCTCGGTTTGGTCGTCTATTGGTTGTTCTCAAACAGACAAGCACACAACTCTGGCAGCGGCTCGTACGAAGCTATTCCATAAGGAGACGATGTTGTGTAATATCGCGGTGATGCTATCGGGTGATGGTACAACAAACACAGATAAGGCGAGAATGATGATGGAGTTCTGGTGATGATGATCCTAGCATGGATTGGTTTCGCTGGGATTATTTTCTGCGGCATATACGACTAAACGGATTTGGGGTTTAGGAATTGAAACATGATTTTGAGGGTGTTGTGAATGGAGTATGGGAATATGCTAGCATACTATAATGAATGAAATTCAGAACAATCGAAAGTGCAGTTTGGATTGATTACTCAGAACGGCTTTTTCCCAGACAATTTGTGACTTTATCGTTGTCTCCCAGGTCGTGGAATTCCGATGGAAATTTAGCAGATCGGATACTCATAACAAACATGCGGATATATAACGATGTCTACAAGTGAACTCTACAAGTGAACTTCAATGTTATTCTCGATAACTTAATTCATATTGACAGAGAAACTAACAACAAACTCGCGCTCAGAATCATCACCAACGTGCTTTTAATCGTTCCTTAGTTTGCGAGTTCACTTCACCTTCACCGGAACCCTTCACAATCCCCAACTAATTGATGCCGCTCTAACCACCAGACTCAGACCTATCAAAGCGGCGCTACTTTCCCCATCACTCTGATAAATCTAGCTGACTCAGCATTGCACCGTATCAAATAGCGTGACAATCCTGTTTGTCTTCTATTTTGAGGGTATGATTGGTTGGTTATCATCTGGGAATTGAAAAGTTGGGCTTTTTCGAGTGTATTGTATGGAGATATCTTTTTCTTTGTTTTGGACTTTTGCAAATAGGGAGATTTGGGGGGTTTGGATAGGCTGGTTGGATTGCATGTGTATATATGAATGTGATTTAGCTGAATCTTGGATTTCGTTTTGAGATTGGTGAGTGGGTATGGGTACGCGATATGGATGTGTAGAGGATGGCATCTGCAGTCGAGAGTTGTGATAAGGGGTGAGAATCTGATGGTTGGTGCAAATGAAATTGGGAAGGTGATCAGTGGTATGGTGTGGTGTGGTGTGGATGGTTTGTGTGCTTCTTGTGGGGATGAGGATGGATATGGGAATGGCAATGACAATGGAATTGGAATTGTAGGTATGGGTTTGTAGGGTGGATGTAGATTTAGTTGGTTTTGGTATTTATAATATGCTTGTTTTCTTTTGAAGAATGGATAGATGGGTTGAGTGAGGATGGTTATATATGGTATAGCGAGGGGAAATGCTATTATATTACTGGAATGGAAGTACGTGTATTATGTGTGATTGACACTTATGATGGAAGATAACCCGAGATTGTATTTCTTGAATGACTCTAAAAACAATGTTGTGGGATGTGAAATTGCCCTCCAGGTATCTCACTCTATCATCTTGATTATTTTGAGGCGGATCTTCGATTCACTATTGAACGGCGTGATACGAGACCAAGATAGCCACAACCATATTCGTCGATTCCAGGGATAAGCACAGAATTATGAGAAATTAAAGACATGAATGATGTTGAGTGATGGTGGAAAGAAAGTGTTGGAAAATATTAAGGAGGGATCAATAATAATAGAAGGTATACGTAGGTGCATTGTTTGTTTTTCAAAATTGAGATTGCAGTGATAATAAGAGTAAGAAGTTTCGATGATCATGAACACTGAAGAATTTTCTAACCGTAGTATCTAAGGTGTCTACTTATCAGGATGGGATGTTTTTCAGACACTGTGATGGGTTTACTAATTGTTAATTATGTCATCTTTGAGTGATGATAGGGTAACCGGGTATGATTGATACTCTCCATGAAGCCACGGCTGGCGTATTCATACGCCATGTTAGAGCGTGTCGCGACTGGACTTAGGCTATCTATCTCTGTTTTCTGTTAAAAAAGAAAGGGGGGGGGCAAGGGCACATGCCGTGATTTAATAGTCTCCTTTTTCGATGAAGGTTGCTCGGTTCTTCATTAGCCGACTTTGTGGTATTGGTTTCTTTATATAGCCGAAAAGGGGTTTCTTATTCCTCACCAAATAATCTCCAAGTTCCAACAACTATGCTAAGTATTTTTGGGATTGTTTGCAGCAAGCCAAGAACAAATTAATTGTAAAAAGATTAAGCAAGTAAAAGTGACAAAGCTGTTTATAGCTTGTGGATAAGAAGGAATCTATATCAGTGCTAGTAAGCGAGCAGAGGGTGTGTCTTTCAGAAGCCTGACAGGTGATAAACCTTAGTATGTGCAGATATATCATTCATCTAGCTGCTCACATACTGCTGCAATACTAATGAATACGTGCCCTTAATTTCGCACTAACGCACGAGTGTATCGCATATAACTCTCATAGCTCTGAACCTAGAAGAGATAGACACAATACAAAACAATAGATTACAACATACTCATTATCGAGACGTCATAATCACCACCGAAGTGTTATCAACACATACATACGGCTCACTGGAACATTCTACTTGAGTTGAATAAGCTCCAAAAGTGTTGATTATTGTGGAAGTCCAGAACGGCATTTTTGATTCGGAAAAGTATTTTCTGCTTGTTGCAATGAAATGAAAATTGATTCGGAATATCCCGTCGAAATAAGGTCATATAGCCATCTAGTTCTCGCTTGCCACTTGGGATTCTTCACTGTTCCATTTTTCGCGAGCAAAAATGAGCACATAGAGATTCCCAGTCACTTCTTGTTTGACATCTACGTAGACGCGAAGCTTTTGATTCATCAATAAAGACTATTTGTTCCGTATCTTCATTACTTCGTTAATATAGAAAGAGTCCTAGAGTTGCAACAGTAGACTCTTTGCTAGCTTGTGAAAACTGCGGCCGTAAAATATATGGTGGATATGGTGACGAAAAGTCCATCTTATTTCAAATGACATCCGTGGCTAAAGGGCCCGTCCCCCAATATACATATTGTCGATTGCTCAAAGGAGAAAACATGAGACTGTAGCTGTTGTCGATTACTCTAATCTTGTTGTCTTTAATCAAAGATATACATCAGACGAAATCTTAATAATCTTGATAGAAATTGCCGCTCTCTCCATCTAAAAGATCTACTTATCTTTGAAGCTCTATCCGAAGCAGATAGTTCCCACTCGAAAATCACAGCTCCACTTTGCTGCGAAATATTTGTGCTTACAACGGGTTACTTGAGATTGTATGAGATGAGGAGGTTTTAAATAAACCATTCCTAATTTCCTATCCCAATAACTCAGGAACACTTCTTCCATTGTCCCGCTACGTCCCCCCTATTCACTCTTTTCGTACCAACTCTTATTTTCTACTATACTATTGATTCACTGTCATTATATACCTATTCACCTACCATCGCTCCATCTCGGAATAAATATAAATACACCTTCATCTCTCCGGTATTATGAAAACACGCAAATTACTATGCTTCAACCAAGCCGGAGGGAATAAGAATGACATGGCGAGAATGATAATGGGCTATAATTTACTTTTGAGCAAAGGATTGCATAAATGTGAAACCCGAAGTAGTAATCTTCTCTGCGATTCATACGTGAAAAGATCATTTAAAAATGCGTCACTATCGTTTGATACTTTTTTATTGTCATTTCATAAACACAGGAGGAAAAGTAAATGGGAAAATGAGAATATCAACCTGTTCTTTCTAAGAAAATATGTATGGGAACAATAATAACTACTAAATCTCACAAACATGATTCAACAGTCATTAATGAATTGAATATGTAGCAAAAGCGATAAAAATACTGGGACCTATAGCGAAGATATAATCATAGCGTTGTAAGTACACCCTGCCCAGATAGAAAGAGGAAGTCAAGACCTATTATACGAACTACGTATAATAGTGGGTTTTAGGCCCCAACTTTTGTTTTTACTTCCCTTAATATACTATTCCCATTATTGTACTATAAAATTTACCTGCTAGACCCC
>PHWZ01000390.1:0-36918 GCA_004379285.1 Botryotinia calthae
AAAGGTTTAGCGAGGATGGGGAGGAGAGGTTTAGCGAGGATGGGGAGGGGGGGATATGTGAGGTTGTTTAGGTTTAATTTTATGGAAGGGGAGGGGAGGGGAGATAACGTGTCGTGTGGGTTTCTTGAAATTGGCTAGCTTGATGATTTGTGTTATATAGAGAAAGTATGGATAAAACTATTGAATAACTAAATTTATAATGCAATAAAAGCAACACGGTGCACACACTCCCAAACAACCAGAATTCGATCCTTCTACGAAACTAAACATATGCATGTATGTAGGTAGGTAGATAGGTGGTTCAAGCGATTATAGAAAAAGTCTCAGGGGGGCTGACCATTATAATTTCATCTATGACTTCAGACTTGTATGTATGTATGTATGTATGTATGTATATAGTATTGACAATCCGATTGATCTATCCTACATCTACATACCTACATACCTATATACCTATTTACAGAGCAAAACACACTGTTATTTTCGTTTTGGTATTTATTGATATCGTAGTAATCGGAAATAGCAGCAATTTAGATATTGATTGATACCTCGATTCAGGGGGAAAATATATGGAGAATCGAGATTGGGGTCTTTGATGTGTTGGGTATTTCTGATCGGTGTGGTTTATGTGGATGATTTGGATGATGATGTGGTATTGGGATGTTGATTTGATAAAGGATGGGTGGATGGAGGGATTGTATATAATGTGAAGATTGGATTGTTTTGATGGAGTGATGGAGTGATGGAATCAGAATAGGAATATTTTGGTTTTTGAGATGGGGATGGGGATGGTATATGTATTATTTTCAAAACTAGAATGATACTACTAGTAGTGCTCATTATATACGCTGAAGCCGTCAAAGCCTTTCATGTCTTTTTTGAGTTTACTTGTGAACTCTCCAATTGCGTCTGAATGTAGCCCTAGTTCAGGTCAGAAGCTACAAAGGTTCTCGTGCTTCTGACAAATACAAAAAGCCAATCAATTGCTTGAAGATATCGACAACTTCGCCAAAGATTACATTAAGAATTCGACTCCAGCAGATATTATCGATGAGTCATGGCAAGACTTTGATAATGCAGCAAGTTCATTCAAGACAGCAGTAACAAGAGTGGCTGGTAGTAGTTCCTGGATAGAGAAAGCCCGTGATCCGGTCACCTTGCGCTGGGTTCCAGAGCCAGTCTTTGATTATGACACCGCATGCCATGCAGCTAATTTGCACGAGAAACCCTTTGATGATTTGGTTGGGGTGCAGAATTATATGAAGGATCTCCCAAATATTAGGAGCTTTCAATCCCTCGATATTTCTGAGTCGTACCCAAGGGCGACTCAGCTCTTTCAGCGTCGAATTCTATTCGGCTTGTGCGTACGTTGTCTAAAATGAGCAGCAGAATAACACAGATTACCACTCGTTTACAGATTATTGGCAGATAACAAATAGGTAACATCAAGAACAATCCTTGCAATACGTATACGCTTCCATAAATTTCCAATTTGATACCCTTTGCCCAAGATCCATGTTCCAATCCATGACTTGGCGAGGAACCAAACCCTTATTCTCGATCGGGACTAGGATCAACATCATCATCACTAATATGTATTTTAGCCTTTTTGTTACGTGATTTATTGTTCTGTTGTCGGTACTCACTTGGATGCTCTCACAGGCTTGACTTTCTTCTTCGCAAAGTCAACGTCGGTTCGTGGATCAAGTGCGATCGTGCCATGTTGGCTCATGCCGTACTTCGCTGGGTTCATGCCGGCGTCAACGTCATCTTCCATGACGATAGTTTTGTCTTTAGGTGTCGAGGCCATCAAAGCCGAGTACCATTGTCGCCATGGTTGAGTCTGTTCAGACTTACTTGCTTCAGAAGGCATTTCGTTGTTTTGCAGGTTTAGTGTAACTTTTGCTTGGAGTGCGATGGAAGGATTTTGGATTTTAATTTTGTAGAAGGTGTAGATCCGAGGTAGAGGAGGGTGAGATATGGTGCTTTTAAACACTCTAAGCAATACGAACGGCCTACCGCTTTCATCTACGCCATTTCGCCGTCAGTGGGGGTCGGGACGAGAATCAATAGGTGTGAGGGAGTTGATGGGACATCTACTACTTTTCAAATTTTCAAGGCACACAGATATAGGAAGGTAATGGTCTATTGGAGGGATAGTAAACATCCATGGGCATGTTTGCGAGATGCATGTAACAACCTTCTGCAATAAACCAGGAATATGGTTCAGGTGACGAGTATGAATTACGAATTCACTACACCCTCTTTAAGGAGGAGGCTCTTTGTAGCTGAGGGGTTTTCCTTTTCGCGAAGTTGAATTAAATTACGCGGCTACATCGCTGAGTATGTAAATCCAAGCCAAACATGAGGCAAAAGTATCTTATGGTATATGTGAGTAAAATTTGTAATCACCTACAGCCTTACATTAGGTCCTTCATCTGAGGCTCTAGATTCTCCGATAAACCACAAGCATAAGTCTTACATCCAATATCCAGATACCTCTTATACTTATCAAAGAAAACAATTCCTTAACACTCCATACAAGTTGCACCGCAAATTAGCTTGCTCAGACATGCAAACCTCAATCTCCTACTTAGCTCAAGACCCTATTTTCGATATCGAGAAGCCATTCGATTCCGATGTGCCTGTTGATCACATTCCTGGCGCGCGAGCGTCGAACCACCAGAATGACGAGAGAGTTGTGACTGTGTACCCCATCTCTGACCCTAAAGAATGGGATCTCTAAAAACACGGCATCTGCTTTATCAAAGCGAAGACAGAGTTAGGGGCTGAAGATGCATTTACAAGGAAAAGGGAAGTGCAGAAGGGATATTGGTATGAAATTGAGGCATTGTTGCATGAGAAATTCCCACAATATTCGAGGATTGAATGCTATGATTGTACAGTATGTTGTTTTAATAGTCATTATCTTCGAGGTTCTTTCGTGAATTGAAGCTGATTAAACACAACAAAGCATAGGTCAGAAAACGTGATCCAGATTTTCCTGCCAATATTAGAATTTATACCATGGTTGAGCAACCAGCACGGAGACCACATAGTGATTGTTCTCCTAAGGGCGCGCATATGAATCTCGAGCGCGCATTCCCCGGACAGAAAGCTTTCTGGGAAGGCAAGAATTTTGATATTTTGAAGTACAACACCCTTCTCTCCTCTAGGCTGTGTGAAAGAGGCTGATTTATTACTAGCGTTTGGCGGCCCCTTCGAGGCCCAAATAACGACTGGCCTTTAGCGATGTGCGACTGGACGACCATCGCCTCAACTGACATCCGCGTAAACGATGCCATCAGACGTGATCGTGTCGATGAGAACGCAATACTGCATTATAATGAGAACCATAAATGGTATTTCATGAGGGATCAGTCGGTGGAAGATTTTATCGTTTTTCGTAATGCTGATTCTTTCAGCAAACGTGCTCGTAAGTTTGGTTCCTATGTCTCTTGTCATTAATATGGAGGTGTGAACGATGAGATGTGTGCTGATGCTATTTTCTAGAGGGATTTCATTGCTCTGTTTTTAATCCGGAGGCCAGCGGTCAATTAAGGGAGAGTGTTGAGGTTCGGTGTGTTGCGTTTCGTTGATGGAATGAAGTGTTATTGGCATAGTGTGAATAGTATGGAAAATACTGGTGGCTCACAGTTTACCCTTGGAATATCTTTCACAACAACGAGTGAACGAGATCAAAGACGAAACGCCGCAATACAACATCTTGATGATTGTTCAACTGATAATTATTCAATACTAACAGTTCCCCGGCCGTTGGCGGCTCTGCTCCTTATTGTTTTCAATGTAATAATCGATGGTTGTATTAATCACTACCGTGAGCACGAACTAGACATATGGTTCTTCACTCAAAGGTCTCATGATCCTGATATGCAAATGGACAAACAGGACAAAAGTAGCGCTATGAAAGGCGACTTTTCGCGACCGAGGTCTAGCTCAACAGCTGTGCGAAGCCCAACAAGTACCACACCGGTGAGCTTTTCTCTACTTCGTACAAGAATCCCATTGAATGTTGAATACTAATTATAACTCCAAAGCAATCTTTTAATCTAGTTCCTCTTATGCGTACAGCAAACCAGCCATTGAAGCGTCAGTTGCCCCACAACATCCAAAAGCAAAACTAAAGAATGGTTTTTAGTCCCAGAGAATATGCCCTTGGATATTCGTCTCCAAGCAATACAACTGCTTTTTGGTCTTGGAGACCCACATGCGAAATAATGGCCAGGGGTATATATTGTTTGCGGTCGTTTGGAAAAAAAATTTAAGATTCTTCTAGGCGAGGAATTCAACGTTATCTGGAGAATCATGGAGCGAGAGAAGCCAACGGTAGCTTTCGAAGTTTGGCAATGGTGCCTGGTAGTACTCAACTCGTTTCAGACACTCCAAGCGGTTGAAACTATCAGTATTGAGAATGTCTACCAGGATTTGCTTCGAGGGAAGTCAGTTGCGATTAGTATTTCCGAGAAGGACCGCACTCTTCTTGCAATCTTCGCAGTACTTTGTTGGACATCCATGATGCTAGATCCGGATTTGGAATTTGAACAAAGTCATGATTCAACCACAACCGGCAGACATCTGGCTTTTCGCGCATAAGGAGCCAGCAGGACAGATGAACCTATTCAGCCCTCCCTCAGCCAAATTGCCAAACGGCCGATCATAAAAATTTTCCGCGGTCTGAGGGGAACATTTGAAGACCATGGGCAAAATAGCGTAACTGCTGGAGCAACAGATATAGATAATCTATACGAATCGAGTATCAACTTCTTCTCGCTGTACACAATAGGTCGTGTGCGGGTTAGATGGGTGGAGAATCTGACATCTCATCTTGCTTTCGATCGGAAATCTCGAACACTTTCTGTGTTCTGTTTACCATCCTTCTGCCTCAGTAGCATTCTACGGATTCAAGAGATCACGGCTATTGAACGGTGTGTTTACTGATAATCCAAAGTACCAAATTTGATTAGTTTACTAATGCCTAGCAAGGATTTCGTCTGAACTTCTTCCACCAAGATATTTTACAGATAACTTTATCCAGGACAATTCACCTCTACACCGTGAGATACTACTCTCATACCGCCTTCTCTTTGGGCAATCATCATCCTCCCGCAACCTTTGTCTGAAGCTTCTTAAGCAGCTCGAAAAGTCTTACGGGGACATTGACCCATTCCTACGAATCATCTGCAGTACACCAATCACACAATCTCGTTTTCTCCGCAGCTTTATACGGTCTAAAATCTCAACGGAACTGTTTCCCACCACAAATCTCGACCTTGATAACTTCCTCATCGAATCTGACACATACTCCTGTCATGATGACTTCCCATATTTTGGACATCGCCTCCTGATGGTGCAGCAGTATAATCTTCGGCGGCAGCCGAGTCGGATCAGAGATCTATGGCGTGATCGGAGAAACCCATTGCAGTGGTACACATTTTGGGCTGTGTTGTGGATGGGTGGGATTACAATTGTGTTTAGCGCTCTTCAACTTGCTGTAGCGATTCTGCAGACTTATTATGCAGCTCCGAAGTAAAGTCTTATACATTCTGAAAAAGTCTACGGAGCCACTTCAACTCTTGTTGAGATTGGATAGAAGAGGTTCTTAAGTACACTTTTAAGAAAAATAAGGTAGGTATGTCGTAATTGAATTCGTTCGTAATCTAGAAAACCTTATTTTTTAACTTCGTAGATTAATACATGTCGATGTGTCTTCTTGCCTGGATAGTACGTACCAGAAAAAGTCAATAGTCAATAGGAGTACAGCAAGGAATGATTGGATGTTACTGGTTGCCAATGTCACACTAGAGGTAAAACCCCCAACCGAAGCATGTACCAGAGAGATGGGAATTACTTCAAACTGTAATTACAATCTTTAAAACCCAAAATTTACTTTTGAAATTAAACCGGGTGAAGAAAAAGTATCACGATCACCCTCTTCCATCCACCACAGCTATATCACATAGCCCAATTTTGAATTGGCAAACTGTCAAATAAAAGTTAGATATTCGTAGGACGTATCACTGTACGGATGTCGAGTTTTCGCATCGCAATCCTCAACAAATTCGATACAAGAGAGTAAGACTTATTAATACAACCGGAGATTGAAAGACTGTGTAACATGCGATGTCATTAGGGAAATTCATTATTCCTGGAACTTTCTATTCTTGTGATACGACGTCGGTTTGTCGGTCAAGCAATAATCCGCAACCAACTCCGCATTCCAACTCCCATTCCAGCGGCAAACATTCAATCTACAAAATTCAAACTGTGCTGTTAGTTCTATACACACACAATGGACACTTCACAGCTGTAAGCAGAAAGCTTTGGTTTTAAATTGCGTAGACTGACAACTTTCATTCGAGAACTATTCTTCAACAACCAGTGGAAAGCAACCATTGGACAATGCGAGACATCGTTGGAGGATAATGACCTGGAGGAGGTACGATTGATCACTTCATGGGATGCGATACAGAAAAATGTATTGGAACCGACGGCTACTGCCGCCGAACAAACGATCTCATATAAGATTGGTGCAATCAAACCAACACTTGGCCACTTCTATCAATTCTCTCGGATATTTGAGACCCGGTTGGCGCCTGGCCTTCAGGCCGACTTCTTTTGGGGTATTCTCGGGTTGCTGCTCAAGGTGAGCTTGTGGCATCAACTTCCCTTTTACAATAGACGGTTTTTCTTACTACATAATAGCTCACTACCCAAGATACGCAGGCGCTCTCCCAAATTCCACGAATGCTGAAGTCACTTGGCTACAAAGCAGAATCTTTCAAAGATTATTACTATTCATCGAAAGACAAGTTCGACCAAATCAAGGAAGCATGCTTCGATATCCAGATCCAGCTGGTTGAATTCTTCACAAGCGCAGTCAGATCTATGCGTGGCGAGGAAGAAGAAAAAAAATATGGTAAGTGGTAGCAGGATGAAGATTTCTTAATCCAGTAATCTAATACCAAGACAAGATGAACGAGATGGTCTTTATGGTCAAGGTGATCCATGGCTGCTGCTTCAGCGTCGGTTCACCGCTACAAACACAGAGCTTATCGAAACAATAGCGCGTGTTGAGAAACTTGCCTCTGCACGCCTCTCTGGGCCACATCACCACAGCTCCTCAGATACAGCTACACTTACGCAACAATTTCGTTCCATGATGCGCAAAAAGCCTCCCCGTTTTTTTAACAGAGATGATACTTTTGAGAAGATAGACCAGGCGCTTGGCCAAAAAGAATCAAATACCTCCTTCCGGTCTGTAGCTCTGTTTGGCCTAGGTGGTGTCGGCAAAAGCTCAATTGCGGCAAGACATGTTGAGAAAAAGATTCAAAACAATGAGTATGACCCTGTGATTTGGGTTTTTGGCGAAAAGACGGATCTTTTACGACAAAGCTTCACAGATATAGCAATACGGCTAAATTTGCCGGGTGCACAACCCAACTTACACGACGATAACTTGGTTCTTGATCAGGACTGGTTGCAATTTACTGGCAAGTATTTCTTGTAAACTATGAAGATGTTTTCATAGGCTAATTTTTTGAGATGGATAGATTGCGAATGGCTGATTGTTTATGACAATGTGGAGTCTGCCGATCTACTAATGCCATATTGGCCAGAAGCAAGTCACGGGAAAGCAATTATTACTACGCGCAACCATTCTTTGGCATATGAGCCTGCTACTTCGGGTTTAGAAATAACTTCGAGAGAAAGTACTTAACTGAGCCATGCTTGCTTAGTGAGTGCCACCCCCCCCTTCTTCTTAATGGAGTTTTGTCCAGGGGGACCTTCATTGTTGACCAGTGTGTGCAGCACATATTTCGTTCTTGGTATCCTTGAACGGCAACAGAATAGATATGAAGCAGCGGAAGCAAGTTTCATTGAGGCGCAAAATCTGTGGTTGAAGGGTGACCAGACTAAGTTCCATCCTTTCAATGGCGGTTGTATATACAATACAGGCGTGGTTTGTCTGGATCAGGGGAAGGTGGAGGCGGCTGTGTATGTCCTTTCGCTTTTCTTTCTTCCTCGCCTTTCTCCACTCTTACCCTATTCAATCCCATTTTCCTACCCAACTAATCTATCAGCAAACATCTCCGCGACTCTCTCGAGATTACAAAGTTTCATGCTGATGACATGCCCGTCGAGCATGCGCGGGGTCTCTTCAAGCTGTCTGAAGCACTACTTCAGGACTCTTACGACAGCGATGAAGCAACTGGATTGAGGGATGAGGCGGAGTTATATCTATCGAGAAGAGATCCACAGACGACCTCATTTGCAAGAGAAGAGGACTACAACCAGTGGGTGCCAATATTCTGGCGTTGAGGGGTAGTGGAGGAAAGATGTATACAAGGAAGGAGAAGATTTACCTTTCTAATATTCCTAAAGTAGCACCAGTTTTATCAATTGCCACTAGTTACTATTAAATTACAATTTTGAAAGCAAGAGTTTCTAAATTCGTACTCAATCCGCTGTTTTATCGCAAAGTAAGAACTATAGATATTGTTCGTACAGTCATATTGTCAAGGTACGGGTAAAGGATATGATAATTCAAAGTATCGACTGCAATATGGAAAACGATGCAGTATTTGCACGATGACTTATTTTTGTGCCAAGCCCTTTATGTTCTTTATCCTCAGATATATAATGAATGCCAATCTTCACGAAGTCCTTCTTTGACACTCAAGCTCTTGAGCATCACTGTATTCGAATGCTCAAATCCGGATGAAGCATTGGAGTTCCATGACTGGGATTTGAATTGACCTAACAGGATGCTGAAAACTTGCATGCTATATCTGTATGATACTTTATTTCACTTGAATTTTAAAGATAAGTGCCCTCTGCTCTTGATCATCATGTAGCCACTAGGCAAACCGGGCTTAAATTTGACCATGAAAACCATATTCATAATCATCGACATAAATCCCAATATATAGTGCCATGTGTTAGCTTCATAATGTGTTTTACCTGATGTATAGTGTCCTTATACACTTGCCCATGCACCCAAGCATATTATACACAACACTCTATTTCCCATTCAATAGTGCCCTTCTTCTCCCATTCCAACCATTGTATATTCATTTCCTCACCAAATCCTCAACTCTTAGTTTCTTCAACCTTCTTCTTCGCCCAACCTTCATCCGGCATCAAGTCCCTCCTTACTCCTTCAAACCTAACCAAATTTTCCTTATAGGGATGCGCAGCGCCCTCAAATGCCTTCAATCGTCCCAATCTCCCATCCCGCAACCGATTCTTCGGCAACATTCCACTAACCGCCTTCCTCAGAACTTCTGCACCTCCAAATTTCTCCATCAACCCCTCCATACTGATTTCCTTCAAACTACCAGGTCGTGTATTATGACGATAGTATTTCTTCTGATACATTTTTTTGCCGGTGGTATGGAGATTCGCGCAATTGGTAACAACGACATAGTCGCCGCAATCGGTGGAGGGATCCCAAATTGGCTTGTGTTTTCCCATAAGGAGGAGTGCAATGCGGGAGGCGAGACGCCCGAGGGGCGGTGGTGTGATGCGGGCTGTGACGGAGGGGGGTGAGGAGGCGTTTGGGCGGGGTCGAAGGGTGGAGAGAGGGATGTGCGGGGTGCTGGCGGAGATGTGGTGCCAGGTGCGGGAGTAGGCTAATTTTGTCTGAAAGTGTGTTAGTTTGTGTATGTAGTTTGGTTTGGGGACTTATTGATGTATATTGACGACTTCGATTGTGCATACTAGAAGGGGAGTGGTAAAGGAAGAGGTTGAGAACTTACAAATCCATTTGTTTGCGACATCGTGGGATATGATTGGCACAATAACCAATGCTAAATACGATGCGCGGGGGAGAAAGAATTGGCAGCTAAAAGATTCCCTCGTTGTCGTCGTCAGATTCAAGCCTTGAAGTCAATCGTGATTCTAGATGCCAAGACATTTTTTCTCGAATGGCTTTATTGGATTTTGATTGGCTAGATCTTTTGGCGAGGCTTCCGAGGCTGGATTTCAAAGCATTCATTGTTGCCCCACGTTTGATGGAGATGTTGTATTTTTGAACTTCATTCATATTGAATCTTCTCTTATTTATTATTCTATCACACACAGAAGATCTGAGCAAGAGTTTTCAAAAACACAAACTCTTCAAAATGGCCATCACAACTCCTTTCCAGGTAGTTCCCCTCGATTCCGATCACGTGCATCGCGCCAAAATCGAAATATCACTAATGGAGAATAGACACAATTCGCGGTACCTATGACATGCGAAGCATGTGTAAAAGATATCGAAGGATCTTTATTCAAACTAGGTGGAATACAGAAAGTTGAAGCAAATCTGAAGGATCAACTTGTTACTATCGAAGGAACAAGTAAGTTTGTGACTTTACCCCGCCAAGAGAATAGGAATTCGTTACTGATGTGAAATTAGCTGCGCCTTCGGAAATCGTTAAGGCGATTGAGGAGACGGGGCGAGATGCAATTTTGAGGGGTTCAGGGGGGAGTGATGGTATGTTTTTTTCATTACGTTTGTTTGAATGGGGTTTGGGCTCAATTCTTTTTCATGGTTGATGTTCTAGAGGTCCTTGTCTGAGATGTGCATAGGTGCGGCTGTCTGTATTCTTGAGACACACGATACTACTGTATCGGATAAAGTACGAGGATTGGTGAGGATGGTGCAGGTATCTCCTACATTAACGTTGGTAGACTTGACAATTCGAGGATTGCAAGAGGGAACATATTGGGCTACTGTTAGAGAAGCGGGGGATATTTCCAATGGAGCAATCTCCACGGCGGGTCTATGGAAGGGAGGTAGTGAAGGTTCGCCGAGAGGTGCCTTTGGTACTGTGAGTGTGGGGAAGGATGGAATGGGAAGTGTGTTTTTGGACAAGCCAATCCAGATATGGGAAATGATTGGAAGGGGAATGGTAGTATCGAAACAACATGAGGGAGACAAGAAGTTTGAGAAGAATGATGAGAACACTCTCGTGGGAGTAATTGCACGAAGTGCTGGTGTATGGGACAATGATAAGACAGTCTGTTCTTGCTCAGGAAAGACATTGTGGGAGGAAAGGAAAGATGAGGTCAGCAAGGGTATGCTCTGACCATATCACAGATGATCGTACAAGAAATGGAACGATAGCATGATACGATACGTACGTCCAAGAAGCTTATCCTCTGCCACCCGCACCTTTTACATATCTGTACGTACTTTCCGTCTGAGAAAGAGCTGTGATTGATCAGAGAATCTCAAAAAAGCAATTCAGAGGAAGAGAGCAGGGAATGTTGGAGTGTTCGATGAGGCTACCAGAGTCTACATCAAACCTCAAGGATGAGTACTATGAAGAGTAAGCTTCTCTTGTCAAACATTAAGCTCAAATGCGTTTCAAATCTGTCATATATCGGGTAACGATTTCACTATTCAATACTGTCAGTATTGCTTGTATATGTATGGCAAGCCTAAATCAGCCATATCTTGGTTCCCAATCGCAGCCCTACCCTGAGTCATCATGTATATTGATCTCATTATACCCCACGGACCAAGATGCTGGACGCGACAGAGAAAGCTGCATGTAACCTTAATTTTACATCTGTGTTTGAACTATCGTAAAATGTGCCGTGATTTTTCATAGTGTCGGCTATTGTTGAGACGAAAGAAAATATGTTTTACTCTCTAATGCTGGGCAGCATCATGCAAACGGCCTCAATCACGATGGCGATCATTTTTTGTGATCTGGCATCTTTATTTCGAGTTTTTCTTTTCTCCCGCGTGGCCGTTTAGACCTCTAAATGTGCCCTAAATTCTCAAACAAGGTGAGGAAGGTGAGGTGGAAGCGAGTTTCGTCCCATCGAGATGTCTCCCCCTGAGACGCCAAGCTTCCTGCGCTCCAATGCAATGCTTATCCGATGTCCGATAAGATGCCGGCTAGGTTATTCGGCGGGTATCTTTTGAGGGATTGCCCTACGGTTATGTACGTGGCCGTTTATGATCTGTTCGGAGGTCACTTTCGGGGTCGATTACTGAATTGGTCTGGGCCCAGCAGGCGAGGTACTGCTTTTGTCTTTTAGATGTTAGTATGAATTGCATGGCATGGATATAAGTATATGTATAGCATATGTTCTCATTGCCAAATCGATAGTTTGCTATGGCAAGTTCTCGGTCAAAGACAAAAATAACTTGGCATGTCGAACTCTTCCAATTGCATGGCATAACAAGCCCTTGGATCTGAAGTTATTCATAGTTACACGATATCACAAGACCTACACCTATAAATAATGTCGAATGAAATTTATACTCAGGTACCAACAGCATAAACTATTGAATCGATCCCGCCGCTGCAAGCAAGAATGTCACAGTCACCAGTGACATTCTATTTTAAGTGAGTTCATGAACTCCAACTCAGTTCTACCAAGTTAAGAAACTCGACTAATCTAGGATTTCCGTCCTGAATCATCAAAAAGAAAGAGAGGTAACGTGGACATTTGAAAAGCCAAAAGGAATGCACGGGCAAGAGAATACGTTGGATTACGCGCCGATGGAACAAAAAGTGACAGAAAGCGCAACTCTTGACCATCCAATCGGCATGGTATAGGGGGTCTTGGAACACTTGCTGCTTTGAACCCGCCTCAAGCGAACAGAATCCAAGTTTCGCAAGGTTCAAATGTGTTGCCACCAACTTTTCATATTTACCAATCATTTTAATAATTCTGGAGAATAAAAGCAATTTTGCTGGTGGCTTGAGCGATTGATCATGATGCTTTTGTATGAAAAGCGTCTCAATCTTGGTTTACACTTTCAGTTCATTTCCAACATCGAGTGCGGCTTTTGAAGGAAGTAGATAAGATAGTACCAGTAAACATACCTTGCAGCAATATATCGCAACACAGGAACGTGAGGGCACGACAAAGCGAGATTACTACTGTTGCGAAGTAGTCCGATAAATGAATGGTAAGATAGATACTTGAGTAGATGTTGAAGCAGCGATTGACAAGGGGGATTCAAGAAGTGGTTTGGAATTCGTAACCCATTGCTCGAGGACTAAAACCAGAGCAAGGATATAATGAAAATGGTGAGCATACTTTTGTAAAATAGGAAGAATCTATTTCCAAATTCGTGTACTGCCCTGTGTTCCATATATGAATAGAGGTGTCCATGTACGTATGTATGTATTCCATAGCAACGCCCCTTGAGCCACCGCTATATTTGAACCTCAATCTCTGTATATAACATGGATAATATAATCAGCTATATGCATGAAACTCCCATGTTCGATCGACTTAGGTAGTCAATACTTCTTTCCTACACATCTCCTCCGTACTAGTCATAGCCCCGTTCGACACGATACGTCGATTAGTTGCCGTGGATCGTTGTCGGGGTTAGCAGGGAGCACTTTCGACTAGGGAACCCCTCTAAATCCACATTTTAATGTCACTGCACCATCGAAGTTATCGAACTTGCATCAAGAGACTAAGACTAATCAACCCACCTACCAAGCAATTCAAACCTCGTCTCCTCGTCTAACCCTCCATTTCCAATCTTCCATATCCAAAAGAACTTCTAGGGCGCTACTCGTACATTGAACTTCTTCTAACAACCACTCATCCTCCTCCGTTCGTTGCAAGAGCGCTGCTAGCCAGCCATCGTACCTTCCATTTCCAACCCAATTCGTTCTGCTTCGTGCATACACCCACACTCCCTTGTCTTTGAACTTTCCACTTTATCCGTATCTTCATTCGGTTCTGTTTTCGAGTATTCACATTTGAACATCAAGCTGTCAATCTTTCAATCTTTCTGCAATTCATCACGAGAACGGGAAATATCGAAATCAAATCAAATCAAGTCTCCACGTTCCTTCGAGGTGCTGAATTGTCATTCTCCACCAGCCCACCACTACTTTACGATCAGCAATCAACACTAATTAATAGCGACGGGAGGAGCCCGAAAGTCAAATCCTACGAAAAGTACAAGGACTCGTACATCATCCTTCGGAATTTATATACTTTAGAACATAATCTCAACCAAACAATAATTACTCGACAAGAGAACATTCCCATCGCTGGACGGATCCGAGAATATTTAATACACGCACTAGTTGCATCAAAGAGAAGGGACGCACGCAAGAAGAAAAAGATACCGACAATTCGAGATAGCTTCGCACAACATACGAGTATTGCAACACAACATAGAACTTCCTTACACCGCTTGATAGCTGGTCGCTCACGAAGGCGACCAGCCAGCGTCAAAAGAATATTTCACGAATACATAATTTTTGAGAGAGAAAAGGCATCATGTCTTTGAAACAGGTTAGTGGGTGGAAGGGAGAATGATGAGGATTAGAGAAGGATACTTCGGTACTGACTACTTGCGCAGGAAATTGAGACGTGGGTTTCTGCCCTTGGTCGCTACGATAATAATGAATTTGATGAAGCGTTGAAGGAGTTTGATGGCATTGCAGATACTTCAAAGATTCTCTTCAATTGTGGTGTTATTCATGCAACATTGGGGGAGCATGAGAAAGCGGTAAGTATTTTCCATTCCTGGTGACGAACTCAAATATACTGGCAGGATCTAATTCACTCTAGGTCGAATGTTATCAAAAAGCCGTTCGTCTGGATCAATACCTAGCCGTAGCATATTTTCAACAAGGTGTCTCGAATTTCTTGGTTGGCGATTTCGAGGAGGCTTTGGCAAACTTCAATGATACCTTACTATACTTGAGGGGAAACAATATGATCGACTATGCTCAACTTGGTCTTCTTTTCAAACTATATTCGTGCGAAGTGTTATTTAATCGCGGGTTGTGCTACATCTATCTACAACAGAAGGAAGCGGGACTGCAGGATTTCTCCTTCGCTGTGAAAGAGAAGGTTGTTGAGGATCACAATGTTATCGATGAGGCAATTCGCGACGAAGCGGAGGTATGATTGTCATTCAAAGTATCATGTTGAAAAAATATTAATACTTTCATAGGGTTATACTGTTTTCTCAATTCCTGTAGGAGTTGTTTACAGGCCCAATCAAGCGAAGGTCAAGAACTTGAAGACAAAAGATTATCTAGGCAAAGCACGTCTAGTTGCAGCTTCCGACCGTGCTAATGCTTTTACCGGATTTGCCGGTTCAGAGATTAAGAATGTGAGTACTACTAATCGTATACTCGGAACCTGTGACACTAATTGTTTCAGGCTGGTATAATCCAACCCAAGGATGACCGTCCGACGGAGAATCTTTCGTACGCAGCGGCGAACCTTGTAAAACCAGGTTTGGCTAGCAAAAGACAACAATCAGAACCACCTCTGAACCGAAATGTTTTCCCACCTACGCCACCTCCTGAGGCAGAGAAAATTTCTGGACCTCCACCCATGAGTCGCGGGGCTTCTGTTCGGAACGGACCTAAACCCATGCCAGCTAAACTCAACATCGAAAGAGCACGTCCAAATGAAAGTTATGAGATTCGTGAACGTGATGATGCAAGAAGCCCTCCAGATGCGCGACCCGCCAGACGTGGGACTCAAAGAACAGCATCAGAGCCAAGGGGACCATCGCAAATGCAATACTCCAATAAAAGATCCGAATCACGTTCAAGACAACCACCAAGACGAATGCAACCAACGCAAGAAGAAGAAGATGACTACCCAGACGATCTCTATGATATGTATAGCTCCCCAAGTCGGAGATCGAATAACTCTAGACGCAACACCCGTAATAGATATATCGAAGAAGAGAGTGAATACGCAAGCGACTACGATGAAGGCTCTTTTGATGAAGATGAGTTTGAAATGGTCTCTAGTCGTCCGCCTCCTAGATCCCGCACAACATCCTCAATTAATGGTGGCAATGGTCGAGCTGGTTCTCGTCAACCTGATATTCGCAAAGTTCGTGTGAAGGTCCACGCCGAGGATGTACGATATGTTATGATAGGCTCGGCTATCGAATTCCGCGATTTCCAAGACAAGATAAAGGAGAAATTTGGGCTGCGTGATCGATTTAAGATTAAAGTTCGTGATGAGGATGTTCCTAATGGCGACATGATTACGATGGGTGATCAGGATGATTTGGATATGGTTTTATCGAGTGTGAAATCAAATGCCAAGAGAGAACGATTGGATATGGGAAAGATGGAAGTGAGTTTTTTTACCTTTCCCTTTTTTCACTGATATTGCTTACTGACATACAAACTAGATTTGGGTAGTAAAAGCGTGATTTAAGGACAAGTAAGATAATGATGAATGTTGACGATTATGTCTTTCTTTTTTATTTCATTTTCCCGCATTCCAAAATTTCCTCCTTATCGTTTGGAAGAGGTCTTTGGGAAGAGAAGCGAGATTTTTGTCTATTTAATTTGTTCGCCGAGGGTGAAAAAACTTCTTCGATATGATACCAACAAATATCCACATTAGCGAATACAAATGCATTGTTTGCTTTCTTATCTACTTCTGAATATTGATATTCGAGTTTATAGCGCTTAGAATTGTATAAGCGAGTGCCGACGCGAAAAAGAAATGTATATGTATGTACATGCATGCATGGAGTTTTGATTCTGGCAAAGAAGAGGAGAAAAGGGAGAGATTATCATTAATAAATGTCTGGAACAAGTTGATACATCTTTCCTTTTTCTTTTCGTGAGTTTGGGGGGCTTGTGGATTTCGGGTTTCTCCTTTTTGTGTCGTTTTCTTTCTTGTTATTGGGGAAGAGGGTTGGAGACGTGGATGAGATAAGATGAGATTAAGTGGTTAATGTAAATTGGACGGGTGGATGGGGGAGAACTCAGATATCGCGGGTTTGGATACTCGGATGGATGATGGTCATGGTCAGGATGGAATTGGAGATGAGGAATGGAGAATGATGAGGTTGGGATAGGTCATATATTATTTGTACTATGGATACTAGGTAGTATGGATAATGGATATGTGTGAATATATATATATGTGTGGGTGTGTGCATGTGTACTTGAGTAAATATGTATGTATGCGTATATATATCGATTGAGCATGGGGTAAGAATGGAAATAGAATTATGGGCGGGTAGGTAGGTACTTAAGTAACTTGTGATTGATTATCAATATTTAAGGGTTTCCTATGTCTATCAGACTCATTTAGAAAACCAAAAACTAAAAAAATCATAGGACAGGACAGGACAGGTAAAGAACCAATCAAATCTCCAATATCTACTAATGTCTAATCTCTGATACCTCCTCCATGAAATTAGTCCTATTGTGCAATCCTTGGGGCAGTGCCTTGGGGGTGAAGAATATAAAATCAGAGGCGAAGAAATCCCGATGGTTTAGCTCTTTCAATTTTGTTACGAGGTGGAATTTATACGTATTTTACAGATTTTCATTGTCAGAAGAAAAGGAAAAGGAGAAGCGAAGGGGCCTTGCATTTCGTATCTGTATGGGGCGAGGTCTTGCAAGTTGGCTGATGCATAGAAATCCAAGTGAGGCTGCTATTGGGGAACGAGGTTGGACATGTAGTGGGATGTGAGAAAATCACGATATGTTAACTATTCATGAAATTAAGATAGACTGTTGTTTTGTTGTGAGATTAAATCGAGTTGAATTCCATGCTTGAATGGTATCTGCCATGATCTATATACATGGTCCTGAAAATGCGCCGAACGCTCTATACCCCAGATACCAAAACGCCTTTCCAATATAAAGCAATGGTGAGTGGTGCCATGCGAATTATGCTATCACAAAATCATGATATAAGTCAAATCTATAGCTTTGGTGTGACTGGAGTTCTGTTGACGGTGACATTGATGAGTCCGTTTGGTCCAGATTGAGGAGCATAAACTTCTGCGTCCTTTCCAGTGTTCTTAAGACCCTTGTGCCAGCTGAGATCTGTAGAAATGTTAGAATTTTTCTCGTACATCGAATGTCTCTTATTTACTTACCAACTTCGAAATAATGCTTATTGGGCAAGGAGTAATCCACAGTCTCGACTTCTGGGACGGCCTCCAGAATGGAGCCGCACATCTTATACATGGTGTTTTGTACAGATGGGCTGTTCTCTTCAGCGAATGTCTTCATGGTGATATTTCTGGCATCATCAAATGCTTTGTCAAATTTGGGGATGGCCTCTTTCACGGCGTCCAATCCGGCAAATGTTTTCCATGACCAGCCGCAATCAACATCAGTCGACAAAATTCTGTCCCAAACCTCGGGGAGCGTAGTGTACTCGTCTCGGACAAAGCCGTGGAATTGCGAACCTGTGCTCTTCAAAACCAAGAGTCCAACAATTCCACTACGGATATCGATGCCCTTTCCTCTCTTGATAACAGCATCGACATTTCGTGTCTCGCTTCCGTCTCTGTAGAAAGAATGTGGGTGGGGCTTGCCATCGATAGTCATCCGTGTCCATCTGTGAGTAACGATTTTGATGCTGGCTGCGGTGAGATGGGGGTAGGTCTCGATAAAGTGAGTTCCGAGAATACTAGCAAAGAGCTCGGGTGGAGTAACTGGATGTTCCTTGGCTTTGATGTAGACTGTGTTCTTCATGGAATCGGTTGCAACCACAACACTGTTATCGGCCTTGGTATATCTAGAGATTGGTTAGTTCTCGATTTCAGGGGTATTCAGTAGAAGATGCAACATACGAGACGTCGATTGCACCCTCCAGTAATACACAAACGGTCATTTCGGTGACAGTTTGAGTTCCGGTCTGCTCATCTCTGTCTACTTTGTAGACGCGGACGTTGTCCTTGCCATATCTTGCTGAAGCTATCGATGCCATTGTGAATGTTTAAATTTGGTTTAATATCTAGAAAGTAAGAAGGTGTAATAGAAGATGTATTGGTAAGTATTCTGGTAGAATGTAGCTGAAAGACTTGGTAGGTATTAGTATGATGTGAGTGACAACAAGAATGAGGATAGCAGATGAATGAAACGAATGAAGTCAAGGGGACTTCGGTCTCTTTATGGAATTCTGAGTATAGTCGCTAAAGAGTCTTAGCGGCAATGAAGTCAGATATTGTTTCGAGGAGAACGGAGAAGCTCAAGCTACCTACAGGAGTCCACCGAATAAGATAGCTACGAGATGTTGTATCTTAGCCCCATATGCGAGAAGATGATTCCAGCATCCATCGGAAGGCGCCGAACGCACGAGGCCGACTTGTAGCCTTGTAATGAAACTTTGATAATTGGTCTTACTTTTACCTAACGACCATGATTTTTGGCTGAAAAAGTCTTTTCACATTGCGGGTCTTGGGGAGAATGGCATTTGAAATTTCGGGACTTGAAAAATTCAAAGCGGTATTGATGGAAATTGATAGATATTTCTTTTCGCATTATTTTGTTCTGTCATTGCATGAAGTCTTGAGGAATGGAAATGCAAGGCTGACCGGACGGAACCAACGGGGTCGTCCGCCATACCTACTAAAACCACAGCACAGGTCTGATTGACAGGTCTGCTCTCTCGTACGATGATTCTTATGTCTCATTGGACCCCACTACGAAGCTATGAATGGTGCTAATCTGATGCCGCTTGAATGATCGAAGAAGACTGTGAAGATGCTGGTGGTCCATCTCGAGGTTGTATACAGATAGAGAGATCAAACAGCTTCGTAAAAAGAGCGACAGGGCGGTCTCTCTTCTTGGAACGAACTATCATGATGAACTGAAGATCCGATAGACAACGGGGTCACCATGACACTCTCTTATCAGCCTATTGCCGTTCTTAATATGGCGCTACTACTGCAATGCTCATCGATAAAGAAGACCGATTTCCTGAAGGGCAGCACCATTCCGTACACCTAGCAACCAAGCGTTCCCGATATATGTTTCAACATTTCGATATCTTCAGCTCTAAAGCCGGATCATATCCATGTAGGGTAGGAACGTATATGGACAATATACAAGGAAAAGAAATAGAAATAGATGCAAATATCCATAAGAGTTTGAAATATGATGAATATATTTGTCTGTCCATGAACCATTCCTCCAGAAATGAACACCAAAGGTAATTTGTTAGCGATGTCTTCACGGTCTCTTGGTCTTGTTGGTCTGTGTTGTGATTTATACCCCAATCATCTATCTATCTGCGGGAATGGGAGCGTTAAAGAACAAGAGCGAATCGATTGATGAAACGTTTTAAATATTCTATCAGCTTTTTGTCGCAATACAATCCCGCAGTTTAATTTCAGAATTTCCCAAGGAACTGTTTGATGCCTCTATTTCCCCACAATCTTTAGTCATTTTCTAGTACAGCTCGAGTACAGCAAGCAACACTTCAGACTTCACTATCTACAACTTTGGTGCACACATCGACTGCGAAACCTCCACACATACCACGACAAGCATATATTGTATTGCCCACGAATAGCTTTGAGCTGGACCGAGATCCATTGCACTACAATCGTATCTCCCATTCTCGCATAGGTACCTGGATGACTTTTGTGTCGGTCCCTTAATTGCACCACCTATGTCATCCCCGCACGAAGAACGTTGACCCCGACCTCTCGAATGGGCAGATGGTTGGACCATCGGGCATTCTGGGTTCGTCTGTGACGACTGCCCAGAAAAACACATACGCACAACAATATGCTGGAAGGACGAGTTTAGATCAACCGGGGGGGTTGCAACCACCAGGTCAAAATGGCTCGCGAATGGCCTCAAGCTCGACAGCCGCATTTGCGCCTCGTGGTTCTTCTCTCGTGCCATCTCCCGCCCCAGGAAGCTTCAGCTCGACAATGCGTAGCCAAATGCCACGGCAAGCTTCGGCTCTCGATACAAATGTGTCCATGATAAACTTGGAGCGATTGGACGAAGACGATAGTACGACGCCGGTGAAGATATTGTCGAATTTACGCGAAATGCTGAGTAGGGAGATGAAAATAAAGGAAGGCAGTGAGAACATGTTGGAGGCGCTGAATACGAAGAAAGCGAAGCAGACGAAAGAGCAAAGGCAGAGGGTAGAGGCGGAGTTGAATATATCCAACCAGAAGATCAGAGATTTGAGATTGAAAATTACGGAAATGCAAAAGCCCAAACCACCCACCACTCCTACGCGCAGTCGAATGGATGCTCTCTTCCAAAGTAATGGTGTGAGATCACCTCCAAGTGCTTCTAAGAGTATGGGGGGCTCAGAAGCGGCAGATGAGCCTACGGAGTCGCCAACATATGTCTTAGCTGAAATATTACAAGCTCTAGAGGTAGAAGGTCTCACTCCGGATTACTACGTTGGTCATGCAAACGATCTGGTTGAACTCTTCAAGCGACATCCTACCTTAAAGTATGATCTGGTCTGGTCGGTATTTGGCTTGAGAATGCAAGTTATGCTCCTGAGTGGGAGCCGAGAGGTTGTAGCTGCAGGATACCGCATGACAAGATATGCGATTTCGGATGTCAGCTCTTTACAAAAGATTCGCAGCCTAAACACTGATAATCTTGTTGTCGTGTAAGTACTGGATCTGGTAAATATTCATGCCTAATGCTAAAGAGTTCTTAGATCACTCATCAAGAAGGGAACTTCTGACGTGGAAAGGGAGCAGGCCTTGAAGTTTATCCGAGCATTTCTAGATGTAAAAGACGGTATCAAAGAGGTCTCTAGGGCTGTGGTAAGAACTATAGCTTCAGTCGCAGACCATGAGGAGGATCGACTCAAACCTATCTGCATAGAGACACTTGCGGAGATCATGGTTCGCGATCCAGGCCTTGTCGTTGCCTCTGGCGGTCTCAGACCTCTTGCCGACGCTCTAGGCGACGGTACTTACGACGCATCCGAGAGTTTAACAGCAGCATTTTTGTTCTTGCTCGATTCTCCTCTTAGACGCCAGTATTTGCGATCGGGTTATGAGCTAGAAATCCTCTTTACTTCTTTCACCGACTCACTTTTTGTGAAAGAAGAAATTCTAAAGCAAAACTCGAAGGCTATTTCATATGCTATGAACTCATGGCCTGGACTTATGACATTGTCTATGTACGACTTCAGAGCTATTAAATCACTGATATCATGCTTAATCCTTCCCAATCCCATTGTACGCGAGACTGTCATAGATATGCTTTATGGAATCTTGCGCATCAAGTCTCCTTTTTGGGCAACCTCTTTCCTCGCTGGCAGGCGTCTCACTACATATGGAAGAGTTGCAAACCTCAAAACAGCACCGTCAAAGCCATCGGCGCAGTCAACGACTGATGATGAGTCTGGTGACAAAAGTTTCGTCGATCACTACACAGCACTTCTACTGGCAGTGCTGATAAATGCTGGCATGGTTGAAGGGTTGCTGCAGGTGACCTCAGACACCGACAATGCGATGTTGAAGCGAAAAACTACTCTGCTTATTGGAGAAACCTTGAAGCTTGCGAGTCAACTATTACCATCAAGCTGGAGTGCTGAAATTCAGTTGCTTCCCGGATTATTCGCTGCTGCATCTCAGTTCGGGAGCGATGGACGACTTGTAGCCACTAGCACGGTATATCAGATTAGTAGTGTGAGTCGGACGTTGTATAGATCAGCCCCATCCATCTCGACAGCCCTTTCGATAAATAACAGTCACGATAACTTGTCAAGCTTGGGAGACCAACCTAAAAGTAATCCTAATGTCTCGTTTGACGAGACGACATTCAGACAGCTATTGGTTGAATCTCAAGTTTTGGCTAGCACAAACCCTATTAAGTGGAAGTGGGATATTATCTTGCGAATTATCGAGGGCCCGTTGTTAAACGGCAAGCGGCTAGATGAAGCCGTGAAAGCCTCAAAGTTCATCAAAAGAATAATGAGTTTCTATCGGCCATTTAAGTACAAGTTTTCTGAAGTTAGAAACACAAGGATAAATCAAAAATATATCAAGGTCGGCTGTGCGCTTATGCACACTCTTCTTCAAACCGTGGAAGGAGTTAAATACTTGGCAGATAACAAGCTACTTAGACAAATTGCAGAATGTCTTGCTCAATGTGACCCGGTAACAATATCTCCCTGATTATCATGATTGTCTCGTATACTAACACCCAGCAGACGAGCGGCCTCACCGCTTCCCAACCAACATTCTCAAAGGAAAGACTTTCAGAAACTCTTGCATGTGGTTATTTTGCTATGCTTGGAATTTTGACTGGCGACCCAAAAGGGTTGCAAATGCTCGATCGTTGGCGAATGATCAATATGATGTATCACATAATCGATTTGAAGCAACGCCCCGACTTGATTAGGCTACTGTTATCAAACTTTGATTATAATTTACCGGGACACCCGAGAGTCCTCCTGTCTAAGGCTTTGACTGCAGGATCCAAGGAGATTCGTATACATGCGACGAACGTCTTACGCAAATATTCAAGTCGAGCCACAGGGACCACCGACTATAAATGGGCAATCGAGCTTTTAGTCACGCAACTTTACGATCCAGAGGTTGAAGTCTGCGCAACTGCTATCAAGATTCTTGAAGAAGCTTGCAACAGGAAGAGCTACCTCGAATTCATTGTGGAGTGTCGTCCAGCTTTAGACCACTTGGGAGAAATCGGTGCTCCTTTACTACTACGTTTTCTTTCCACGTCAATTGGATATCATTATTTGGACGGACTGGATTATATCAGCAATGAAATGGACGATTGGTTCCTAGGACGAAATGATAGTTATGTCGGAGTTATTGAGGCAAGCTTGGCAAAATCCTTTGTAGAAATGCCTGAAGAATCTTCAAATAGGATGAGTATGGACGAAGATAGCTTTGATCTCGAGGGCGAAAACGATGCACAAGTTCCTCCTCACTTCTACAGAGAACTTACTCGTACCAAAGAAGGCTGCAAACTTCTTCAAGATAAAGGTCATTTTGAAGAATTCGCTTGCACTATCCGTGAATATGGTATGCTAGCCGATGATCCGGAACTCATTCTCAAAATTAAAGGATGTCTTTGGGCAGTCGGAAACGTAGGATCCATGGAGCTAGGTGCACCTTTCCTAGAAGAGTCAGATGTGGTTGAACAAATCGTCAAGATTGCAGAAGAACATCAAATCATGAGTCTACGCGGTACCGCATTTTTTGTCTTAGGACTCATTTCGCGTAGTCGACATGGACTTGAAATTCTCTCCGAACATGGATGGGATTCAAACACTAGCTCTCTAGGTATCTCACTCGGTCTCTGTATCCCTCAAAACCTGAACAAATTCTTCTCCTACCAACCTTGGGAACATAAAACCATCTCCGATATAGTAATCACAGATGAAGAAAAAATCGAAATCGACAAAGCGAGAGTTGACGATCGGGATATAAATCAACGTATCCTGGAACTGGTAGAAAATCTAGGAAATATGATATTGCATAAAAAGGCAATTGGGGAGCTGATACAAATTAAGGAGAATCAAGGGGATGCATTTAAACAGGTGGGACTTTTCAAGAAGGTTATGGTACTGTTGGAATATCATCATTTTAGATTGCCGATGAGGAGGTTTGTTATTGAACTTTTTGAGAAGAGGGTGCTTAGACGCATTGTGCTGGATGAGGATAGTGAGGATGAGGCGGAGATGGGGATAGGGATGGGAGGGAGGGAAGGAGTGGGAAGGGAAATGGGGGGAAGAGAAATGGAGAGAGTACAAAGGGGTCCAAGACACGAAGAAGATAGTGGAAGTGAAGGCGTAAGAACAGAGCGTCAGAGAAGTGTTACGGATATTAGAGTGGTGGGAAATGAAGCCAATAATGCTTCGATATGAGATGATGTGGTTCGAAACAGTAAATGGCTGCATGGATATGTACGATTACAAGAGATCGACAGACACAGAGAGAGACGGAGAGATGATGAGTGAGGAGAGGTGATACACATACGCTCTGCATCAGTTTGCATAAACCAAGTAGCAAAGATCCTTGCAGTTCAAAATTTCCTCACGGCGTTCTTTTTTCTTTCTCCTCTTTTCTTCTTTCCTTCTTCGCCCTCGCATAATGGGGAGAAATATCAAGTAAAGCGAAAAGCGAAAATTCATCTCGCTTCTCTTTTCGCCTTTCCAAAATCTGTATTTTCAATTGTTTTATCTGGCATTGTCTTGCTCAGGTTACCCATCTACCTACTTACCTACCTAGGTAGGGGTGCTACGGACGGGCGTGGATCTATCTGGTTGGTTGGCCGGCTGGCAGGCGTGGTTTGGTGTGGTTTGGTGTATGGAGTGAGTGGAGTGGAGTGGATTGATTTGGTGTTTATTTATTTATTTATAGGTATGGTTCGGCTTGGCTTGGTTTGGTTTGACTTGTATTTAGGGGGTTGGAAGAAGGGAGGGAGGGAATGCGGATGCATGGATAGATTGAAGGGATGTGTGGATGGATAGATGGATTGAAGGGACGAAATCAAAATTTGAACTGTAGAGAAGAAGTAGCAGGAGAAGCAGACGTAGGAGGTGAAGATGTTGGGATTTGAAGATAAATGAATTGGATTTTGCTCATTCTGTTTTATTTTATGTTGAGCTTGAATCGTTTGTTTGTTTGTTTGTTCATTGCTTGGATGGATGGATGGATGGATGGAGTCAGTGAGTGCCTTTAACTTCTATAATGCGCAGTGAGAAAAGTCAATGAGAAATGCAGATGGATGAGGAGGAATGATAAGATGCATGACATGCATGACATACATGTTATAATCTCGAGCAGGTCTCATACATGTCATTTAGGAGGGAAAGTCCAGAACCACGTGAAGGACATGATTTACAGTTACAGCTAGAAGGTTCAAACAATTAATCACATTCAAGTCACACCAAATCACATTTAACGTCAAGGACCATGAATAAATTTTATCAATTTCATTTGTTCTTACTAACTGAAGCTGGCTGGCGTGATGAAAAAGAAAAGAAGAAAGTTATAAAAACCAACGATAGAAAAAAAAGAGATTATAATTGTACAACAAGGTTTTCCGAGCATCCACCCTGCGTTCCTCCCCACAAGCAGGGACCTCCAATACCCCCTCGACACAAATCTATAGCTTTCACAATAGACTTATCCTCCGGCCCCAGAACAAGACAAGCTTTCTCTGTGTTCTTTTACTCTGTAATTCACTCAAGACCAACCGTCACCAGCCAGCCAGGCTATCAGAGAAAAACCTCATCATCATTGCGCAACGGCCTCGAAGCCCCATGCCTTACTTTGTGGAGATGACATTAGGGTATCAAGTCGTAATGGCGCTAATGCAAAAAAACAAAAACGCAAAAGCGGGAGCGTAATATTCGTAGACCATCGTATGGATGCATTGAAGCACACCGGGTCATCGATCATTAGAGCCACGTAAAGACGAAAAAAAAATATGGACAGAAGAATAAAAAGCTTTTAGAGGTCGTGATCGGCTACCACCCATATCGCCGTCCAAATCCAACCCCCGCCAGCCAAAGAAATTTGCAGATAGAAAGCATCCCATTTTGTCCCACGCACCAAATACCGCATAATGCATTAGAAAGATGACCGAAAACAAGATCTGATGATAACGGAATTTAGTCTAATGTGTGAAATCTGAGGTATCACAGTGAACAGAATGAGGAACTTTTAAGACGCCCTTTGAAAATAGGCCCCGCCGTAAATGCAATATTAGCCCGCCGTCTATGCACAGAAATTAGAATGATCCGTTTTATTAAACACTTTTGTTAATGCTCAACGATCAAGCATCACCCTCCTTCTTGTCAGAAGCTGCTGTGGACTTCGACAATACTGGAGAAGTATGAGTAGAAGGAGGAGATGCTGGATTTTCGGTCTCGCCAGATCCTAATCCTGCTAGAAGACTATGAAAAAGTTAGTTAAGCGTCAATGGATTGTCAAGAATATGATGTACGAACCTGAACGCATTTGCGGAAGTAGCTGATTTCCTATCCTTGTCTTGTGGGGGTGTACCTGTTCTTGAAGAAGCTCCAGAATCTTCACCTGTTCTACCCAAGGAACCTCCTGGTCCCATCTTTCGACCACTGTTGCTTCGTGAAGAAAACATAGATGATGGTCCAAAGGACATCTGTGCATTGGTGTTTCGGCTTGCACCACCCTTGTTTGTAAGACGACGAAGGTCATCCATACCAACAGTGTTCTTCTGGTAATCAGGAGGAGGTTGGTTACCATATCCACCAGAGAAGTTTCTTCCGTCACCACGACCCATTGGCATCCGTCCTCCACCACCACCTCTTTGGCTCCTAGAGTTCTCGGCAGCCTTTGCAGCAGCAGCAGCCTCGGCCTATAAATAATTAGTATATTGTCACTTATCAAAGTTTGTGAGGAAATTCTTACCGCTGCTCTGACTTCATCAAGTGTCTGAGGACCCTTGTTTGCTTCCTTTGAAGCCCATCCCTTCTTACGAAGGTCAACAATATCCATGAGCATGAACTTGAGACGACTTGGCAACTCAGGTTGCTCCATCATGGCGTTAATACGAGCGAAATAGACATCCATCAATGGTCTACCCTTCTCAGTGCTGTCGAGGTTAAGACCAATGGTCTTGAGGAGTTTGGTCAAAGACTCAATCTCAGCTTCATCAGGAAGACCATTGTAGTCTACGAGTTTCTTGACACACTCATGCATAATACGCTCTGTAAGCATACTAAGCTTGTACAACTCACCAATGAATTGAACAAGACCAAGACCACGTCTCTTGGCAGCAGCTGCAATATAGTACTCGTCTGAGAGCATAGCAGCTTCTTCAGTCTTGGCATCCTCGCGTTCACCCTCAGGCTTCTCTGGCAAGTCAATCTTCCAACCTCTCTCGAATTCTTCTTGACATCTATTGAGCAAGTACTTTCGGAAAAGGTTACCACCAGAGACGATGTTTCCATTCTTGTCTACGATGCTCTCGTCCTTGATGTCAGGGCTCATGGTCTCTAACATGCGCTTGCAGAACTTGGCATACATAGAAGCCCAGTGAGCCTCGTCAGTGGCTTTCTCGAAAGTAAGTTGGATGACTTGTCTCAATGTGCGTCCATCTGCTTCATCTCTAGACTGTGCAGCAATAGCTAAGATTTGGTCGGCGATCTTGTCGAACTTCTCAGGAGTCATCTTGTTCAAAGCTGCCTTGACCTTTCTTTGAACCATATCGGGATCCATGTGGCCAGCGCCTGGAGTGGCACCAGGTGTAGGCCCAGCAGCACCAGTAGCTGATTGAGTTTGACCGACACTGCGTGGCTTCCAACCAGTAGAAGAAATTTGAATGGGCTTGATTTCCATACCGCTGGTAAGAGGCATCTTTGCTGCGGCTTGAGCCTCTTGCTTAGCATTACTGCCTTGGTAACCGCCTTCACGCTTGCTACCACCACGAGTGGATCTGCTTGCTTGACGTGGGGAGTGTGGCATGGAGTTAGTAGAGTTGGTTCGTTGCATAGAGCCACCAGGGAAAGCTCCACCAGGACGTTGGAATGAAGCCATAGGGTTGTTGAGGGCTGGTCTTGCCATATTGCCTTGAGACATGGCAAAACGCATTTCGCTTGTAGTACCAGGTGGAAGGGTCTTTCCACCTTGAGCACCAAATTGACCCATGGTGAATTGACCAACAGCATTTCCGCCACCACGGTTGGATCCTCGAGGACCCATACCACCAGGTGTTCTCTGTGATCCACCAGGTCTGGCAGAGCTTGGATCGTCCCCGATGAGAGCCTTGATCTGTGACTCAAATTCCATAGATGGCTTCTCAGTGAATACCTTTTGGAATTGGAGCAAGAATTCTTTGTCGTATTTGAAGGTCTTGCCCTTGGCATTAGCGGCAGAGTTCAAAGCAGGGTTTGGCGAGTTGATATTGGCTGGATAGATAGAGGAGTCAAGGACAGCCAAGAAACGAGCAGATTTGAGCGACTGGAGAGCTGCACTAGGTTGAGGTGGCTCAACAGGCTTAGTGTTAAGGGGTGCAAGGTTAAGCGCAGCAGGCTTGCCTCGCTTCTCAGCAGCAAGTGACTTGGGAGGTGGGCCCATGGAGTCATCAGAAGTAGGAGTTGATGCACCGCTGTCGGTTTCGAGAGTAGCCTTTGAGAGCTTTGTAGCGAGAGTGTCTGGGGTCTCCTCATCCTTCTTAACATCGCCACCCTTAGCCTTGGCTTCGGCCTCTGCTCTCTTCTTCTCCTTTTCATCTTCGAGGCGTTCCATCTCGCGCTCCTGCTCCTTGAGTTTGCGGTCATTTTCTGCTGCATTGGCCTTGTCGGCTTCAGCCTTCTCGGCGGCAAGTCTTGCTTTCTCAGCATTACGCTTAGCGAGAAGTTCGGCTTCTTTCTTTTCTCGTTCAGCTTCAGCCGCCTCCATCTCGGCGATTTGTCGTTCCAACTCATCATCTGCTTCCTTCTGGGCCTTCTCAGCAGCAGCTTTCGCGTCTGCTTCTTCCTTAGCCTTGGCCTCTTCGGCGGCCTTTGCTTCTTCCTTTGCCTTTTCTTCCTCCTTCAACTTGGCTTCAGCGGCGGCAGCAGCTTCGGCGGCCTTAGCAGCCTCCTCATTCTTGCCCTCGTCGACCTTGTCACCACCTGCTGCCATTTTCTTGACCTTTTCTTGCATCTCTTGGCGGATCTCTTCAGCAGACTTGGTAGCTAAGCTATCAGTGCGAGCATGTTGAGGAGTAGCGGACTTTGGTGGAGGTGTTGGTGTGGAAGAAGCAATGACAGGTGGTGTTCTAGTTCTGTTGCTAGGAGCTGGAGAAGCAGGTGCCTTGATTCCGCCAACATTCAAGACATCACCATCAGGTCTCTTAATGGCAATAGCAGCACTCTTGCGGGTTGGTATAGAGAAGGTGTTTTGAGCAACAGGCTTTGGCTGAGGTGTATGCGAAGTAGAGGGTGTGATCATAGGAACTTGGTTTTGGCCCATACTCGATGCTGGTCGATGTTCAGACATTTGGGACGAATTGCGGGACATAGTTTGTGGTGCATGTTGTGTATACTGACCGGCGATATATGGTTGATTGTAGACTGGTTGGGGTGATTGAGGTGGACCAGGGTGCATATAACTAGCTTGAGGGTACTGGAAAGTTGGAGGGCCACCCATTAGAGGCATACTGGGGTAAGGACCATAGGGAAGAGTCTGTGTACCTGTTAGAAATTTGTCAAAGTTGCCAGAAGCTGGCGAAAAATCAATATTTGAAACATCAGAAGAAACGTTGAAATAGGGAGTAGCAGAAGGGAGCGGGGGGAGGCTTAGATCCGTAGAATTTAGATCTGCAGGTTTCTTCGGGATAACTGAATCCTTGGCTGGAGGTGAGGGCAAATTCAACTGTTGGTTGGAAACAGGAAAGCCATTCTCCTGATGCTCCGACTGCATGGATCCTTTTCTATTTCTGGCAATACCTTGACCGTTACTTCCATGGGGAAAAGCCTGTTCGTGGTAGGCAGTAAAGCTGTGACCAAAAAGTTCTGTTGAAGGCTTTCGGTGATTTTGGGCTGAAGACTTATCAAACCACTTCTTGCCTCTACTACCACCACCACCACGATTGAACGTTGGACAAGAGAAAGAATCGCTGGAATAAGAAGGGCATTGGTTTACCGGGTATTGATAGCCTTGTTGTACTTGAGGAGCTCCCATGTGAGATGGCTGATAGTAAGCATGAGCGTTAAATTGTTGTGGGCTTTGCATGGGCAACGCCTGGTTCATGTTAGGAGTACCGGGAATTGAGTTCGGAAGGGCTGGACTTCGAGCGGCTTGGTGTGGGGAGTTTTGATATGGTGGGCGACCTTGGTTTTGGAAAGGAGGCATGCCACCACGTCCGGCATTTTGGTTGTTTCTGAATGGTGGTGGGTTTTGTGGAGGGAAACCAGCATGGCTTGTGTATTGTTGATTGAATCCACCACGTCCACGACCACCACCTTGTTGATATCCACCACGTCCAGCTCCTGGGCCTTGATTGTTGTCACTTTGTGCCGAATGCGAAGATTCACGACGAAGGTGACCGCCTGCCTGACTGTTAGGTGCCAAAGCTCCTTGGGAGGCTGCTTGTCGCATATGACGCTACAGAGAAAGCAAGTCAGTAAATCTGCGATGAATTTGTGGGGAATAGCACTTACATCACCATCGTTGCCTAAACTACCAAAAGTCATGTTTCCTTGTTGAGAGATTCCAGATGGAGGTCTTCCACCACTTGCAGTTGGTTGAGGGATGGGAGATGGCGAGGTTGCTGGCGAAACTACTCTTGGGTTGTTTCCTGGGATTGGGATTGGTTCCGAGGCGGGTTGAGAGATTTGTGGGATGCTGTGGGAAGCAGCAGGAGAATCCATTAATGCTCCAAATCGAATACCACCTCTTGAACCACCGACTGGGCCTCCATTGGGAACGTAACCTGCAGGACCGTTTGCGCTGATTGTAACCGAACTCTTACGGCTGTGGTCAGTCGAACCACCATTGACTGCAGCATTGCTATGGGCAATAGCAGGTGCAGAAACTGCCGGTACAGCAGGAGGAATCGAAGCTCTACCGTTTACCGGTGAGATAGAGGATGATTTTCCATGTTGCTGTACCGGCGCAGAACCTCCGACAGCCACGGCGGGTGATGGAGTCGAGGAGCTCGTCGCGATAGGTGGCGACGAGACTGCCTTCTTTGCGGTAGAAGCGTACGACTGGGTCGACTGCGACGCGCTAGTGGTGTTTGAGGCCTGGCTTTGGTTTTGAGATTGTTGAGGAACGGAAGTCATAGGGTGAACTGTTTGTCGAAGGTGACCTCGTGTATCTTTTCGTAAGAAGGGATTTTAATTAATGCGTATGACGTTATCGCGATAGGAGTGGATGACGGGCAGTGTGCCTTCGCAGATGGTCGAGAATGAATTAGAATCGAGGTCTATTAACAAGAAGAAGAATCTTTTCGAATTAATTCGATAGAAAGGTTGAGTGGAGAGAGGATTTGTGGTTATGTTTCTTCCTGAGTGGGCAGAAATTAATCGCTCTCAAAAAAAAGTGCGAATATCTGGAGATTCGCCCTCTCTTTTCGTATGGGTGAATGGATGGGAGAATTTGTATTCGTTACAGTTTGTGAAGAACTATAACTGTACAATTCTGGTGTAAGGTCGATACTTTATGGAAAAGATATCGAAGAGACTATTCCTGCCGCAGTCGTTCTTCTACAGAATAGAAGATGTGCTGCTGGGATAGTATTTTTGAATTTGGGAGGTATTTTCAAGTTGTCTTGAAATTGTTGGTGGTGGTAGAAAAATCGTTTCGAGAGAAATTCGGAAATCCTGATATCTTCGATGGTGGCTCGGCTAGTTTGGAAATGCTTAAGGTTTTTTTTTCTTCCTACTAATTAAGGCTGGGGCACAGGGAAAATGTGAAGGTGGATGTGGATGTGTGTATCGGTGCCTTGGATCTAAGGCCAGGACACTTATTATGTGAGACGAACCAAAATGAACAATGGAAATATTGGAACTATAGACAAATATAGACAAATATATACAATGTCTACTATGCAGACAGGTGCTGTTCCCCCAGGAAAGCTTGGGATCAATGATGCTTTTCCCCGAGAGCTTTGCTACGGCTGTGGCTGTGTTTGTACCGCTGAGTTCGGTTGAGTTCGTGGGATTATCACAGTCTATTACAGTCTACCGGTGAATATGAGTGCAAGTCCACCGATCTAGCCACCAGAATATCTGCTAGGTACGATGAATTCGTTTGTTGGCTTGGTTTCTTTGAATCCTTGATCGAGAAGTAAGTATGAGGTATATTCTTGTATCTTTCCCAATGAAGTATAAAAATGATATAGATAGAAGACATAGGTTATGATTGTGCCGGGCTCTACAATGAAAGTTCCAAATTATGTTAAAGGAGAATGGGAAGACAATGTGAAGTGGAAAGATGTACATTCACGTCGATTGGCTGGCTGGCGCTGATTTGTATATATGGCTTGTCTCTTTATGGAAGGAATCATTACACCGTTTCCCAAGTAAAGAAATCTCGGAAGTATATAAATGATTCTGTAACAAAAGCTGGAGAATATTGGAGTCTATTTAATTGAATGACGCTCCGCTGGCCCTCCGGGAGCCACTGCCGTGGGGTCAGACTAGGTACGAAGTGTGTAAAGGGGAAATACTTTTATATCTTCAACATTTCGAGCGCAGCGAGCTATGGGGGTTTGGGGGCTTGCCCCCATCAATACACAAGTAATGGTTCAGAAAATGAGTGTTTCTCCAACTCTGATAGAATATATCTAGCAATATCTGTACATCGAGCCAATCTTCATTTGGTTATTAACCATCGATTTGGTCCATTAACGTTCTTCTGTCGCTAATATCCTTCTTCATCACTATCACAAAAAGGAATAAATCAAATCAAACTTCGTCATGTCACATTGTTCTTCCTTATTTTTATTTCACTCCAGATCTAAAAGAAAAATGAGACTTGCTATGACTCGACCGACGCCAAATCCACCGAGGAGACGGGACCTTTACGATAGGCACAGTCACAGTGAGACTTTGCATTTCAACATTACATCGAATCACCCCAGCTACCATATCAAACGCGCTAGGTATAGTCATGGATAACCAAGCCCCTGGGTAAGAGATTTATTCTTGGACTTTTGTGACATGGCAATATAGCATATCTTGGGGATCTCTATCCTTGGTCTGACCTGACTTGCATCACCAGTCATATTGTACGTACCGGTGAGAACCTCCCGACCGCAAGTCCAAAGTATTTCTTACCTCTTCATACTTATTCGAGAAAAAGTTCCCCTGTTCCAAACCCAATACAGTACTTGTGCAGAAATGGCGATTTTATCTTCAGCTGAACATTTCACATCATCGACATATCACCAACTCATCAGCTCTGGTACTGGTACTCCACTCTCAAGCTCAAGCTCCAGCCCAAACCATTAAAAGTTGATAAATCCTAGTGCCACGATTCTGCACCTCGATAACCAATAGATCCTTGATCTCAAAGCCTACAGCCATTGGAACAGCCTTGAAGAATACAACAGGGCATATGATACAACTTACGGGGTATCGGTATTGCCCGGCTCCTCAGAATGCTCACATATTATTCAATCTGTTTTGATATCAAATTCTTGATTCAGTGGTGCAGCACAAAATAACACCTGCTCATTAGACGATGCAACATGATAGAATTCTACCTCACCACCTCGAGACTATCTACTCGAGATATCATGGCCAACCCCCCTTTAGAAGCAAGTTTTGTTCGTCAAACATTCCTCAAACTCTCACTCTCAATCGGGTAATACCTCTCAAAAACCCCAACTAATATCAATATTCCAATCAATATCAAATATTCCATTTTTCCCATCCCTTACCTTACCTTTCCCTGATAAAAATCCCAACATGTATAGCGCATCATCCATTCTCCCAATCTATTCTCAAGCGACAAACCAATCCTCACCCACTCTCAAATCTACGGAGTACATCATCCTCCTCCAATCCATCCAATCACCACACCCATCTCATCTACCCAACTCCACTTACAAACATGACCGACCACCTAACAACCATAAAACGTACAACCATCCATCGTATACGATGAGTAAACACCAGGTGACTCATTCTGACATTTACCAATATATATGTTTCCATACTAACTAGCTATAGTACCTACTAATACATGACATAGATGACATCCAGGCAACCAACCAATCTAGCAGATGAACGAACTATCAACGGCGAACGGAGCCCATGGAGTAAGTCATCATACCATACAAGATGGCAAGTTCGCCGCACAATATGCGTGCGCTGATTTGATTTGGAGAGAAAGTATACCGTATACCGTACTCTACCTAGATATCTAGCACTACTTGCTTACCAGTTAGTTTCAACATATGGCTGGCTGGCTTATTACTAATACCGTACATATCAATTTCGCTTTCGCTTTCGTCTCTCCATTCCATACCTATATATCATGGATGGAACTGGACTAACTAACTCACTAATAAGAAAGCAGGGTACATATTAGATTATAACACGCGATAGATACGATATATACACTTCGTAGAATCATAATGCGCAAACGAATGAACGACTGACGAGGAGAGGAGGATCGGTGGAGCCGAGCAAATATTGAAATAAACGAATGCATTTATTAGATATGATGGGAAATTTATTCTTGTAGTTGTGTGTTTTTATGTATATAAGTTCACTTCTATGGAAACTTCTATACTTATCTGGCTATTAGCATCAATCGATCTTGTAATTTTAGATACATATGTACTTACTTGGTTGTCAACCCCGGATATTTCCCTTTCGTTTGCTGGTGCATCTCCATCTCCATCTCCATGTGGATTTTAGTAGCTTGAGAAAGTAGGTAAGTTTTCGTGTGATAGATAGATTGATAGATCGATCTACCTACCTACCTATCTACCCTCCTGCCTAGATACTTTTAGTCCTTCACAGATGACTCTCCATGAACATCCTTTCATTCTTTCTCTTGTAAGTTGTAAGTTGTAACGCTTGGATCATTAATAGGTTGATTAGTGAGCACGCACATTGATTACTTATTACTCAATTGTGACTCTACAGTATATATCTGGGCAACCAAACCAATCACTTCAAAAATATAACCACTTCACGTGAATCACTTAGTACTATATAGATAGATTAGCTCAGACGTGATTTTTTGCATGTGATTTTGATTGTCTTTTTCGCTCGCTCGCTGGCTTGCCAGGATTATTTATTGTAGAAAAGGACTTTTGGGGAGAGGCGAGGAGGACTGTATGATACCGGTATAGGTGTATAAGAAATTTAATCCGCTATGTACTCTATATGTGTATTATGTTATGTAGATATAAATGTGAAGTGAAATAGATTTCCAATATCGAATATAATTTTGGATTCAACTTTGTACGAGGTATAGATTCTCGCTATCTTGATCTCTCTCTATCTTTGTTTTTATCTTGATCTCCGGATTGGAATCTAAATCTGAATCTAAATCTGAATCTAAATCTGAATCTGAATCGGTGATATCTAATCTACGCTGTGTAGATTGGTATGGGTAGGTAGGTAGGTATTTAATTACCTGGTGCACTGACTGCTATGATGGTATATATGAATGCATGGATAGATAATAGATGATAGATATTATACGGAGGAGGGGTAAGTAGTAATTTATCTATAATCTATCTATCTATCTATCTATCCAACCTACCCCGCCGTAGCAATTTGAATCAAATGCCTACCTACCAATCAGTGGGGGGTTATAGGTGGAGTGGAGTGGAGCTAAGTACCAACTATCCAAATCTAATTTGTCATTGTCATCGTCTATTAGTCGGTTCGTTTGAGTTGGTTAGTTGATTAGTTGAATTTAGTACTGTTGTGTGTGTGGGACGCACCAAGGGAAAAGGGAAAAGTTTAACCAGGTGAGCCATGATTATTTTCGTCGTTACTTACTTAGGTACTTACTTACTTTTATGATGATCAGAATGATGATGGGATTGCACCTGGGTTAGGTATGCTATTTTGAGAATTTTAGGCTTGGGGCTTTGGGTTTTGGTTTGAGGCTAGCTGGCTGGGGATGGGAGGGAGGATACTAGGTAGGTAGGTAGGTGGTTCTGGAAATGGAGATTGGAGATTGGAGATTAGGGTGTGGCGTTTGGAATGGGGAGGGGAATGGATGGAATGGAGGGGAGTAGAAGAGGGTTCTTGCCCTTATCTCGTGATTTTTTGGGAGGGGGTTGATATGATTTTTATATTGGTTTTGATTTGGTATGGTAAAGTAAGGTATGGTATTGGTAAGAACACCGATCAAATCATCCAATGGTGGGAGACACTAGATATGTATGTACACAGTAAGTGAGTTGTACGAAATAGATTGGTGAGGTGGCATTTTTCAAGTGTGGGGAATGGTATGAGTAGAGAGGTTTGTTTTACGAGAGGGGTGGTGTGTGGTTACTATGGTATGTATACGAAGTAGTTGTTAGGGAATTGTGATTGCGATTGGGAAAAGAAGAGGGGAAACTTGAGAGAAGGGCGGGGTTGGCTTGGAGCGGCCCGAATGTGGATGAGGATGGGTGGTTGAGGGTTGAGGATTGAGAGTGTGGATGGGATTGGATGGGATTGGATGGGATGGGATGGGATGGGATGGGATGGGATGGGATGGGATGGGAT
>PHWZ01000391.1:0-36543 GCA_004379285.1 Botryotinia calthae
GAGGGGGAGAGAGCGGAGGGGAAGGTGGGGAATGATGGAGTGAGGGTTGCGGAGAATGTGGCGGGTTAGATTTAGATTTCTAATGGGGGTAGGAGTTGGAAGATTGCTATTAGATGATTCGGATTTGGGGGTAGATACACTGCGGTAAATTATAAGTTGATATTATAAGATAGTCATAGTACATATACTGTAAGAGAAACCCCCCGGAAATGAAAGATTCCATTATGCATAATGAAGATTCCTTATAATATCTTACGCGCTCTGTGCATGTCGTATACGAATTGATAGGAAGACCAAATGAGATGAAAAGTATCGTGGTGGTAGTGTAGGGACTTGTGGGTAGGTGGGTAGGTGGGTAGGTAGGTTGATTGATTGATTGATTAATGAGTCCTGAATGTGAATCATGAAGTCTTGATTTGGGATGGGATGGATGAGATGAGATGGGATGAGATAGGATGGAATTTGATTGAACTGTTGATCTATATAATGGATTGTGATGGATTGTGTTGTGGTGTTGGACGAACTATAATATCTCTCTCTCCCCCCCCCCTTCCCCTTCTTTATAAACGAGAAATTAAACCCCCATCCCATGAATTGAAAATCCTTACCTAGATGGAGAATTAGCAATTGGCAGTTGGTATTTGGTAATTAGTAGGTTTCTGTTCTGTTCGGATTTGAGTAGATGGTAGATGGTTCAATAACAATATAGGACCATAGGTTTTACAGCATGAGTGATATGAATAGAAAGGGTATAACTGATTGTCACAATCGAAGATATTCGGGGAGGAAGGATATTGAGAAGGGATAGGGGGTAGAGGAAAACTTCTTTCGAATTAAGCGGTTATTGGAACACTAGAGTATGAAATCTAGTATGCAATTTGGAAATGCGGATTGATTTCTTGGTTTGTGTTTTTGTATTCTTTTTATGTAGAGAGTTATTAGAATGTAGGATGTAGAGTATTAATACATATCACATATAGTTAGATGATTAGGAGGTAGCTATCTGTACGCAGATTCTTTACTCGGGTACGTTAAGTCCTCTATATGCTTTACTTGTTCGGATTCGATGATGAGTGAGTGAGTGAGTGAGTGAGGATTGGATTTTGAGGGATTGTAATGGGATTTTAAAGGAGATGATTTGTGCGTGTGTGTGTGTGTGTGTCTGTAAAGGAGAGGGGGTTGAAAATGAAGATAAAGATGGATCTAAGTGATAGTAGATCGATCCATATGATTCTGGAGTAGAGTCTTGATATATGGGAGATGATTATCAAACGAGAGTTTAATTCCTCTCATGGGTGATAGCAGTTCGATTCTATGATAGCTATCTATCTATCTAGTAGAATCTATAATGGAAGGCTGGCATTTATGATGAAATCTGAAATTCGTGACGAGAGGATGGAAAATATAACATCACAAAATGATAGAATTTATGATTGGGAACTAGAGTATATGGACTCAAGACAGATTAGATTGTATTTCTATCCAGATTCTAGACATCATGAACTAGTATCTCAACGACATAAGAGTAAAAATATAGCGGATTCAATAATACGAGAGTAGTACTCCGGACTTATAGTGCTATGAGAGCAATATACCGTTTATTTAATGAAGATGAATTGAGAACGACGATTTGTTAGATTAAGATTAAAAGATGAAATCAACTACTGGCCGTTAGAGGTTCTTCCAAATTTAATACCAAAGTGACTGCATAGAAATGAACACTACTCCAATTTACTATCCCAAACACCCAATATTGAGGCCAACAAATACCTCTTACAAGTATCCCAAAACTAGTAAACTAACTATATAGCTCCATAGAAACCCGCGAGAACACCAACCATGCTAGGAACTTCAAGCTTCCATGCTCCGATAGAAGTCATCATGAAAATTTTATCCTGCCATCATCGCGATGTGCCCGCAGCTTTCTTATTCATATCAGTCGTCTTTTATTACCGTGATAGCTATCGTGATAGGAAGGTGATCTGGGAATTCTTTTGGAAGATGGGAATGATTTATCTGTTTTCGGGCCTGGTATCGGTTCTGGTTCTGGTTCTGGCTCCGGTTCGTCATCTTTCCCTTCATATTCAAACTCAGATCCACTGGATAGTTCCTCTAATGGGCTTTCCAGGCGACGCCTCCTACAAAACTCCAATCTATTCTCCATATACTTGACCCCTCCTCCAAGCGTATCTATTATTCCGTAAATTCCGGGCAAAAAACGCTATACTTCTTCATCTATCGGTTCACCTATATCCCCTATTACACTCAAATCATCCGGCGTCCAATAAAACTCCGAGTCTTGGAGCCAGGCATGCATCAGTCTGTCTATACTCAGATCCCTGAGATTTTCGTCGGTATTGCGTTCAAACAACGGGCCTTGCTTTTGGCTGAGGTGTGTCCTAGCGTATCGACGGATAGTCCGCCTCATTCTAGGTTGTTCAATCAATTCCGACCACATACGTGACTCATGAAAACACTAACCTGTTATAATCTCTTCCCCCCTTAAAAGATGGAGATACCTGCCAATCTACGAACCATCAATTAGTTTATGGAGTTTACTCAAACATTGGTAATGGTAAGAGAAGATTTGATCCCTTCAAACTCTAATGCTGCGTGAGGGACTTTATCAACACTGAACGCATTTCGGGTCTGAAAGCTTTCAGTGCTGCATTATACTCTGGGTCATTGATGATAAACTCAAAAACACCAATAGATTTATTAGTGTTCTAAGCACATTCAATATTGAGGGCCCAGAAATGAAAATACAGCCTTGCGGGAATGCATTATCAATGACCCAGTACACGGTCCCGAGTGTAAAACAACGTAAAAGCTCTGTACTTACTATTCATCCGAAGCGGAGACATAATAGCTAAGTCCGGCATGGCAGCGCTAAAGCAACTTGCCACAAAATCTTTGTATAGGCGGCAAGAACAGAGAAATGTTCGTCGTGTGAGTATTTTGAATGCTTGAGGACTTTCTAATATTGTATGGCCAAGTGAAGTGATGAATGATTTTTCGAGATCGTTGAAACTCGGTTCCTAAAAGTACACTTTGCTTGATGGAATGTCAAATCTTTGCCCTGCAGGATGTTATTATGTGTTTAACAAGAGGGATAAAGAGGGCGGATAAATTAGAAATCCAATAATGTGTTACCTACTCAAAATATCAATCCAACATTCAAATGCAACCACTGAAGAAAGGTTGTAAATATCTGGGCCCCACCCTTCTCCCTCACCGTAGCCATGATCATACATGTAAGTTCCATTTGGGTCACCCCCGATCTCCCCAACACCCACGAGTAACGCTGAATCCACTACTAGCTTCAAAGGGAAAATTGTTTTTTCCAGCCATTCTTTTTGAACGGCGTAAAATTCTGATGCTTTTCACCGGCGAGTCATTCCCGCATGTATGGCTAACATGCCTGCAAGCTTTTCAGCTTCGGTCTTTTTACCATAGTAAGCCATCTCGGACACTGATTGGAAGTAGCAAACTTTTGAATGGTTTCTTCAATACCGGCTTATATTTTTTATGTTATCAGGTACTTAATTTTTATGCAAGGGGAAAGCACAAACGTACACGATCGTGTACTAAAATCAAGGATCGGATAGAACAGCCAAGTTCCAGATCAACAAAAGACATAACATCCAGTGGCAACATGAAAGGAATTGACAACAAGACAATATTTGTTTACTCCAAATCCGGCAATTATTTGTGACAAATGCAATTTGACCTTTGCACTCCAATATGGAACTTTGGGTCGAAGTATAAGAATGAACAATAGATCATCGCATTAGCCAATTGGCTTTCATTATTCGTTAGGAAGACAAGCCAGTCTCCCTTTCTCTCACCAGAAGAGTAATGCATTTATCAAATTTCACACCAATATTCATAAAAACAAGAATATTAAACCGCGGTGCTAAGAGGATGCAGTAGAAAAAAGGTCAAAGCCAAGAAGAATATTACCTGCAAGTTCAATTATGAGACCATATTAGTACTTTGAGGATGGAAGTTATCGTTGCACACAAAGATACAGAGAAGCTTTTTGGAACAGATCCGGATCACCACAAGTTGGATCTTTTTAATGCTATCGAACGTGGAGAGTCTCCTAGCTGACACTTCCCTTGTACGTGAACTATGCACAAGTAGATATATCGCTAGTCTCCTGTATGTAGCGACGACAAGAAAGAATTTAATCATCATAAAATTAAGGAATAGAGCAGTACGAAGACTTGCCATTTTAAAGATAATGAGATAATTATTTGAGGGAGGGAATATCCACTAGGACTTTTTTTCATAATTCCTTGTGAAAGTCAAACTCCACTATAGGTTCTATTTTGAAGTCTTCGCGGACTTGAACAGCAGCTCTTGTACTGCGTCATGTTACTGTGGCATTCAAACTTGTTTGTACATTTTTCTCAAATCTGCAACCCGTTCCGGCAGGATTCAAAAGTCCGTAACCCTACCATTATAACTCCAATCACCCCTCTCACCTGAACTTCCCCACCTCAAAGGTTAATTCTATGGACCACCAACTTCTCCAGTCTTTGGATTGATATCCCCTTCAAATTCTGGCCTCGCACCTCTGCGGATATCCGGGTGCAGCTCCTCTCCTTTCCCTGTAGCAGATACCCTAGCATTCACAGCAGCCAATCCTATATCCTCCCTTTCGGCAGCGGTGGTCGCAGGTGATTGATTTATTTGTGGTCTTGTTCGCGTCGATGACTTCAACGTATTGGTAACAACTTCGGTTTTCGGGGTACTAAATGCGCCAGTGGAGGAGCGCTGCAGACTTTCAAATTCTTCTTGTTCCTTTGGTGGCAAGCGTGGCGGGGATGGACCTGTTGCGAATGCTGTTCGAGAGGTAGTTTGTGAGAAGAAGCGACGAGAAGGGAGGAGAAATCTTGATGGTAAAAGTCGAGGCATTTTCAATTGTTGCTCAATTTAGGATATCGAGGGCTCAACGATAGGAAGAATTAAATAGCGATTCCAGTGTAACGGGTCTAAATTAATTGTTCACAGATTATGTTGTGGCAAGGAGATGGAGGTTAATATTGATTGATACCCGAGGATGTCATGACGAAATTAACTATTCAACTGGCAAGAGAATGCGAGATTTTGCCAAGGCGGTGACTTAATTGAGCGATAACTAGTGAGGGGCGACGGTTTTGACTCACTTTTTTGGGTGATCAATAGGAATTATATATACAAGAAAGGATTCCTACTTGGAAACTATCTTGAGCAAAAGTTGTTTATATTTCAACCATCAAATCCCCCCCTTCTCTTATTTTATCTTCGTCCCATAACACCTCTTTACACACCATATCAATCTATAATACAAAATGGAGCATCTAAAGAGGACATTCGCACAATGCAAGAAAGAAGGAAGATCCGCATTGGTAACATACATCACCGCGGGCTTCCCTCAAGCAAATGATACCGTTGATATCCTATTAGGGATGGAGGCTGGTGGTGCCGGTGAGTGACTCCTCATTACCAATTGACTGCATGGAAGTTGACAAGTGCTCGCAGATGTTATTGAATTAGGTATTCCTTTCACAGATCCTACTGCGGATGGTCCCACGATTCAAAAAGCAAATACTCAAGCTTTGAAGAATGGTATCACAGTTACTTCGGTTTTACAGATGGTACGGGATGCAAGAAAGAAGGGATTAAGAGCTCCGGTTCTTTTCATGGGTTATTACAACCCCTTTCTGAGTTACGGAGAGGAAAGATTATTGAAGGACTGCCGAGAAGCTGGTGTCAATGGATTCATTGTTTGTGATCTTCCACCAGAAGAAGCTGTGAGCTTCAGAAAGTTTTGCACAAGTGGAGGGTGAGTTTTTTGTGAAGCATTGATATGTCGCATTTGAATATATGGCTTACAATTTGTGTTCAATAGATTATCCTACGTTCCTCTCATCGCTCCTTCGACTTCCGAATCACGAATGAAGCTTCTTTGCAAGCTTGCAGACTCTTTCATATATGTTGTTTCAAGAATGGGTGTCACTGGAGCCACAGGAGGTTCAATGGATGCTGGTTTGGAAGGGCTATTGAAAAGAGTCAAGGAATACTCAGGAAACGTTCCAGCCGCTGTAGGATTCGGTGTTAGCACAAGAGACCATTTCTTACAGGTCGCCAAAATTGCCGATGGAGTCGTCATCGGAAGTCAAATTATCAACACAGTCAAACAAGCACCCGCCGGCAAAATCGCAAAGAGTGTCGAAGAATACTGCGCGGAAGTTTGCGGGAGAAGAGGTGCTCCAAGTGATGGCGAAGGTCTAACCAGAGAGGTTGGAATGGCTGAGACAATGAATGTTGCCCAAGAGCCTAGCGGAGAGAATGTTACCGTCGATGCTGTCATTAGGGATGAAGACAGATCTGGACCTGGTTTGGCTGATCAGATTGAGGCCTTAAATACCAATGGCCCCATAGATCCAAAAATTGTATCTCAAAAGTTCGGAGAATTTGGCGGACAATACGTACCAGAGGCGCTTATGGATTGTTTATCAGAGCTTGAAGCAGGATTCAATGCAATCAAGGACGATCCAGCATTCTGGGAAGAATACCGAACATATTATCCATGGATGGGACGACCAGGTCAATTGCATGAGGCTGAAAGACTTACTGAGCACGCTGGTGGTGCAAAGATCTGGTTGAAGAGAGAAGATCTGAACCATACCGGAAGTCACAAGATCAACAATGCTTTGGGACAAATCCTTCTTGCTCGACGATTAGGAAAGACCGAAATTATCGCAGAGACTGGTGCAGGACAGAACGGTGTGGCCACAGCCACTGTGTGCGCAAAGTTTGGTATGAAATGTACCATTTACATGGGAGCTGTAAGTTTGAATAATAATTATTTTTTCTCTTGGGTTCTTCGTTACAGTACTAATAAATTTTACAGGAAGATGTTAGAAGACAAGCTCTCAATGTTTTCCGAATTAAGCTTCTTGGCGCATCGGTTGTCGCCGTCGAAGCTGGTTCGCGTACCCTCCGAGATGCTGTTAATGAAGCTATGCGCTCTTGGGTCGTCAAGCTTGACACTACTCATTACATCATTGGCTCAGCAATTGGTCCTCACCCATTCCCAACCATTGTCAGAACATTTCAATCCGTCATAGGCAACGAAACTCGAGCTCAAATGCTAGAGAAGCGTGGCAAACTTCCTGATGCTGTCGTTGCATGCGTTGGAGGTGGTAGTAATGCGGTTGGCATGTTCTACCCATTCTCAAAAGACCCAAGTGTTAAACTAGTTGGTGTTGAAGCCGGTGGCGATGGTTTAGAAACAGATCGCCACTCTGCTACTCTGACTGGTGGTACAAAGGGTGTTTTACATGGTGTCCGTACATATGTCCTCCAGGACAAACATGGACAAATCTCAGAGACTCACTCTGTATCTGCTGGTTTAGACTATCCTGGTGTTGGACCAGAATTAAGTAATTGGAAAGATACTGAGCGTGCGAAGTTCATTGCGGCCACCGACGCCGAGGCATTCAAAGGATTCAGATTGATCAGTGAGAAAGAGGGTATCATACCTGCTTTGGAAACTGCGCATGCAGTATGGGGAGGAGTAGAATTGGCCAAGACCATGAACAAAGATCAAGATGTTGTTATTTGTTTAAGTGGTAGGGGTGATAAGGATGTACAGAGTGTTGCAGAGGAATTACCCAAGTTGGACCCAACAATCGGATGGGATTTAAGATTTTAGATATGAATTATGAGGTACGAGTGGCCGAGTTAAGGTTTATGGGCGTTGCAGGGTCTTGTAAATATTTCGAAAATCATGAGTATGAATAGATCGTTAGAATGAAAAATGTTCTTCCTTGCAATGAGTTCAGTTAATACGCGAAGCTACATAGTACCCAATTTCCAATCATTTACTAGCAACGCTCTCAAGCCTTTGCTTTCCACCTGACGGATACCTCTCGGGACTCCCGCTGGGCAACCTCGTCTTAGTCCTCGAACTTCTTGAAAACATTCGATATACCAACCTCTGGCAAGCACTCTGGGATGTGATGACATACACAATCACATTCCAAACACCCTGTAGCGACAACATTAATGATTCAATGTAGTTCAACGGGAAATTAACCGATGATGGATCCGCCATTTGCCAAATTCTATTGATACTCGAGGGAACCCACGTAATAATCATAGCAAGAAAGAAAAGGATCGCCACTCGTGCATACAGCCAAGCCTCGGGATTGGTTCCAGACTCTGCAACCTCTCTGGTCAAACTTCTCATTCTTCGCATCTGATACACCTGGGATTCTTGTTGTTTTTGTTGAGGTGTCGCTTGGATTTCTACCTCATATTGATCCGTGTGCATTATGTTATCAGAAACGCCTTGATCCCCGGCATCTTTGACGATGGATCGTTCTTCGTAGGTTATCTCGATTTCGGTCGTGACGGTATTTGCGAATGGGTTCTCGTTCAGAGGGTTGAGGAAGCCGTCTAGATGTTCACGTTTGGACCAGATTACTTTGGCGGCCATAATGTATACGATGAGAGCGAAGAGGATAGTGATCCTATGGGCATCAGATCAGTGAACGTGATCAAATCTGAGAAGAGCATTAGAAGCTCGGATAGCAGTACTCACCAGACAATACCATACAAGAAAAGCAAACGCATCCAATCCCATTCCTCGCTAATCCAGCACCAAACAATAGCTGATCCGTAAATACGACCTCGCGATTTTGTCGATATAAATAAGAACACAAAAGCGGGTATGAAGGAAAGTCCATAGCATGCAACCAGATACCAAATATCCAACTTCCTTAATTGATGTGCGGTATATCCTTTGAAGAAAATGAGATATACGTTGATGGCCATGAAAAATGCCCAGTAACAATCAACTCCACGGAACAACTGCACCAAGAAACCTTGGACCTGACATATTCCGGAGGCATCGAATTTCGCTTTATCCATCAATGATGCTGGACCGAGGTCAGATATCAGGCAAGAGATACTCGAGCCAATGTTCCCCCATGATGCGAAGAAAATGAGTCGATTGATTGGCTTGTCGAAGGATGGACAGAAAAAGTATGTGATAACTATGAACAGATTACCAAGGATAGAAACGGCTGACGTAATTCTCTCTGTGAGATCAACTGCATTGTATTGTTCGTATGTCAGAGGCATGATGGTCTCCGGTTAGGGGAATGTATTTGTCGAGACTCGAAAGGAGAGAGAAGAGTGAGGAGACTACCAGACCTTCTATAACGTGGTTCAACGACGATCTTCAGGAGTCAATTTAGAGAGTTCAAAGTGGAAACAGCTTAGCAAAGACATAATTGAAGTAAAGTTTATGTTGTGGAGATTATGTAAATAACATATATCCCAAGGTGATTCCTTTTGAAGAAATAAGAGGATCCCTATTTGACCATCCCATCATGAAGCGTTCGTTAGACAAGGGGTTGCATTTAATTTGACCGTTTAGAGTTTTCAAAAAACTCTAAATCGCAAAATACCGATAAGCACCCGGCTTGAATCCTCAATGACAGGCTTTTGAGGTACTGTCAATCTTCGGTACAGTGCCGGCGACAGGTTTCACTTCCCCGGAAAGAAAGGTCAACCACACGCGTCGACAAGGTTGGAATCGATATTTTTTAAGCGATCTTTCATCGTATAGGAAGTTGCCCCGGATTCCTCTCAAACAACTACGTTTGGAATGAAAGGTTTGGGCTTGGTGGGCTGAACAAATGAAGAAGGTTACATAGTTCATTATGATTAGATATATATGCATGATTGTAAGGACTGAAGCATCAGATGATATCATTCTGCTATTGAGAACTGGCTACTCTGTAGGGTACTAAACTGGTGAACCGTGTGGATGGTGTAGAAATGTCGAATATATGGGTCAGTACATGTGTGCCCTGCACGTCCACCCATAAGCGAGAATGCGAACTGGGTAAGCCCTGACTCTGTGGACGGATTACTCCGTATCTAGCTCCAGGTGCACCAAAATACCCCCATCGGCGCCGCGACCATTTTTACTTTTCTTTATCCCATGTGGCAGGCTGGCCGCTAATCCATATTAATTTTCCCGATTTCTATTTTCCTAGATTCCACATCTCACTCAACCTTTTGTATAAGCCTCTTGGCATGCGAGGACATGCGATGTACTCGTGGTTGTAGAAAGTACATATGCAACACTTCACATGGATGCACATACCACAAGATGGTAAACTACAAGAGGACTAGCCAGATTTTTGAAGGTGGAGTTTTGCATAAGTACTTTCTGGCCGCACGAATATTACAACCATTCCGAAATGTTCTCACTTGAATATTGAAAAAAGGATGATCTCGTAATTTTTGGTCATCACAGCTTGCACGAAGACATTGTAAATCTGCCGAAGAAATTGCGAAGGTGATAGCTTTATTAAAGGGCGGAAGGAAAATGGATCAGCTTCATCTATCGGATTTACAGAATTCGTGGAATCACGATGAGCTTACGCTCTCAGCCATTACCAGGGTGGGAGTGGAATTGGAATGAACTTTGTGGATATATAAACATGACGCGCTGATTAATTTATGTGGAAAGTTAATCCCTATTTACAGTCCAATCGCAACATTTTCCATTCAACATAAAGTACTACACGGTGAAAGAACGATCATTGCGTCGGGTGGCTTTGGACGAATTGAGCCAGAGCACAAATCAGAGGACGGATTGTCTATGGATTCGTAGACCTTTGTGGAGATTTCTACTTATCCCCCTCTTTCTGAACTTCCTGCACTATATCTACTTAGCAGTTGCTATTGCTAATTTACCCGACCGAGTGGCCATCGCAAGTCATCCGAAATTGAACCCTCTTCGAGACTTAGCAGGGATTTTGTGATAACGGCCCAGTGATTTTTTCCCAAGTCAACGTCACCATATATTATTTCACGTTCCGTTGCGGTAGTCTGCTCAAATTTCCCCTGATAATCGTTGCTTGGCGAATTCTTTGGCAAAAAGCTTGTAGCACGCGAAAAGTTCTCAAGGTGGGAACGAATTGCAATTCCTTGTCTTAGAAGAGATTCATGGTGTTCCAGTAATCTACCGCCCCCTCTTGCCCCTTTACCTCCCCAGAAAATATGTTGTAATTCTGATCCAGAAGCTAAGAGTACTTGCTCTTGAGAAATATTTCTCTGAGAAACAGTTTGCGATCTAAAGCCGCCGCAGATGACCACTCCACTCTAGAGTACAGAGACGGCATAATTCTAGAGTAATCAAACTTTTGCTCATACGTTCTCGAAGATAGCCATCACCTCGAACCAATAAGATGCCAGAGAGCCAGGGTTCATCAGTTAGATAGTCATATAAGGTTTGTCTTGAAGCTTATTCGATACATCTATCTTGATTAGTGATCTGGATACCAGTTGCGCTTTTCAGCAAACTGTCGGCAAACTTCTCCCATGTACTTCTGATATTGTCTGTAATCGATCATCTGGCGTTCAAGTGTGAAAGAGTGTGTGTACTTGACCCAGCAGAGTCGTAATGAAGACTTCTTCCGCCTAGTATATCGCAGTCATTGCGATATCGGAAAAAATAGAAGACGTTCTCAATTTCAAAAGATCTCTTTCGTCATTCTCAAGCACTAAGTTTGGTAACGCATGGTATAGAGTTCTTCGGAATGTTCATTCTACGTACAGACCAGGAACTGACACCTTCTTTATGATTACTTTATCCCATCTTTCAAACGTCTAATCACTAAAAGAGCAGATGCATCGCTAATTTAATCAGAAATGCGCCAAGTTCTGTGTGTTCCCCTACGCTAAAATAAACGAGGCTCTAAATCAGCTGACGAAGTCGGACGAAAACGTTCCATTGGCTGCCCTATTTATTGTAATTGATTAAGTTGAAGTCTCTGGAAGAGTTCCACATAGGTCGATCAGTTCTGGATAGATACTTCCTGAGACTCTATCTATGGATGCTACTGCTTTATGGTGATTGTCCCTACGATCTCAATTTTGCAAAGTTTGGTGGTCGATTTGATATTCTTCGCAACTTTTCAATCATGTAAGTTGATAGTTATCATGGATGTTCTAGGTAATGGGCATACTTCAAATTTGTTTTTCATTTGGGTGCTCTGATTGCATACGACTGATTGTGACAGCATAGCGAACTCGGGTCTCGATATCCCAGGCGTTTTCCTTCAGCACCAATACTTGAACCGTTCACTACCGACGAAGTCATCGATCACTCCTCTAAGGAGATTCTGAAGATTCTAATAAATGAAATATGCAGGGACTGTGGTGAGATAGATAGAAGAGTTCGCGAAGTGTAAAAACTGTGCCGAACGTTTGATGCATTGCGATAACGAAGAAAAGGAGCGGAGATGATGTCCCTATTGTAAGTATAACCAGTGCTCTTTCTATATTGAGATACTAATGTCTTCAATGCTCCTCAGATAATCTATTGTTCCACAATCGTGGGTGCTGGGCACTGCATCAGAGTGATACACATGAGCCGTTCGAACCTAATCAATTATGACTTGATAGCGAATATGTAAAAGGAACGAGGTGGATTGGTTAAGACTATGAATATCATGCTTTGGGTTGCGTCATTAGACACAAGTTGGAAGAGGTACAGACTGAGTCACATAGTCGAAGTGGTATGGGAGAATTTAAATAAAAAGTTTCAACCATAATTACGATCTCGAGTGACGGAAGCGGTTTATTCGTGGATGACAGAAGGGAGAACTTCTATCGTAAAAGAATGGTCTTCATTAACTTTAGATACGTATAATCTCACCACGTTTGCAATTCTGACAAAGAATCGTGGAGTTTCTACTTCGATAGCAAAATTGCGCCCTGGTTATGAATATTTGAGTCAGAGAATAAGGACTCATTGTCGTCACCTGTAGCAGAATCTGAGTCGATACATGGAGTCATATGGGTTAGCAATATGATATACAGCTGATTTGTCTCTGCCTTCTCCATCTTACTTTCTTCCTTTCATATTTTCATTCCTTGAGTTTCTTCTTACAACAAAAGACTTCATATGTGTAGGGTAACCAAACACACAAGAATAACTTAAAAATATTCGGTAACATTCCAAATCTCTGCCATTATCAGCCAACCTGCCTTCACGCATTTAACTGACTCTCAAAAAGCCACCGTCTCCCAAAGATCAAATCCCCACTCTGCAAGTCTCATTCAATAGTACACATCCAGGAACTTCCATCATCAATATTAAAAATGTCAACCCAGATGTCCAACACCATCAGCCAGTCACTCAATCAGCAGCGGCAGTTATGGCTCAACTCTATCAGAACTGTTTCATTCAGCAAAGAAAATAAAGTCTTTTGCGATACAACTCAAGAGAAAATCCATTACAACCTTCTTGACTATTTCCACGAATGGTATTGTTACACCATGCACACCACAAAGATTTCAGACTACCAGCAACTTATCGGCCTCGAGTTTGCAACAGGTAGGTATCAACGCAAAGAGCATTCTCCAGGCGAAGCTCTCCCTAAGTATGTTATACAGCTGCAAGAGACTCTTGATAGCGACACCCCCGGAAAATTAATTTTCTTTTCCTTCGACGGAGGAGGAGAATATAACGATGGGAGAACATTTGTGAATCATCTCAAGAGCTTGAAACGACACAGTGGAAGGATGGATAAAGGGTTTATCGTTCTGGGCGACTTTCTAGAACGTGAGGTTGTATATCGTACATACGTGCTCGGGGGACAGAACTTCCCAGAAGCGAGTGGGCAATATAAATGTAGTGAAGTTGGTATGAAGATTATGGGCGGGTTGAATTGGGAGCATGAAACGCCATATCTTGCTGTAGTATTGGAGAGGATCGATGTAAATCATCAGGTGAATAGTGGTGATGAGCGAAAGTTGGAAGATTTGGTCTTGATGAGGAAGCAAAGGGGTGGTGGTGAAAGAGAGGTTTCGAATATGATGAAGTCAATGGAACCACAGCAAAAATGGTAGCTTGGTATTGATCAGGTGAAGTTATTGGATGGGTTTCCGACCTGGAACAATTACAATAATTAGATAGTAAACAATATAGCATGGCTTTTTACTCACTCGGAATGGAGCATTTATATGAAAAGTAACGCTCTAGTCTTTTATGGTATCACTCACCACCTCTCCCCCAAGCCCACTTGAACCTTCTTAACCGTTCCTCTCCTGTATTCACTGCATTTTGCTTCTAACAGAATCAGGCAACGTAGCCAAGGTATTGAACTTTTTTTTCTGCCAGAGGGCTGGCTTGATATTTGAAACAATACTTGTGGGTTCTACCAGCAGCGCATATAAAAGAAGTGACAATTACTAAAAGCGATTACTCCCATAACGACTGCACAACAAGTAAACACACCAAATTTATTAAATGTAACCCTAACATGTGATCCCGGGAGATCAAACGCGTCTACCGCTTTGCAATACATTCCATCTACCCCCCTACCACAAACAAACCGTCTTCTTCCTCTCTTTTCCCAAAAAACCAAGCTCTATCCCAATAATCCACAACACTCCACAACACCAACCATGGCACCCTCACCACCTTAATCAACTACGAACGTCTGACCAGCAATACCCTCTACAAACACATTGATCTTTATAGCAGCAGCATCACAGACACAACCATACTTCCTCTTCCAGCAGAAACGGCACTTATCCGAAAACTTCTGGCAAGCATCCAGAAAACCCACATCCACACTTTCTACCACGATACTTCTCCTTCCAATTCTACCCCCGCTCAAAATCTAGCTCTAGAAACTAGCACTGTTCCAACCACCTGCACCAAGCACGCATCATGCGCTACATCAACCCATTCACTCTTTCCCACCCACCTGAATTCCTCTCTCTCCATTCCTCAAACCACCAACAATCCATCCATCCTCATCAAAAACCCAGACCCAATTCTCACCCACCCCTTCCCCCACTCTATCACAGAATCCACAATATCCGGTCCCAAACCCAACACCCAAATATCCACTCTCCACTCTCCACAGCTGAAAAATGAAGGCGCAACATACATTACCGGGTCCGGAGGAAAAAACGGGCGCTACCATCCCATCCCATCCCATCCCATCCTCATATTTCCCAAACCAAGACCAGATGTAGGCCATCTAATAAATCTAGATAATTTTCCCGTCATAGATACGATGGTGGACGCACATACAATGGAGCGAACAAGCGAGGAAAATTCCACGAGTCGTATTTTTCTCTGCAAGGGAGGAGATTAGCCGGACGCTACGCATACTATGCTATCTGTAACGGTATGAAGGAATCGGGAAGAGGAGTATTGTGGATCTCGGAGAATCCGCACACGGAATTGATGACAAAATGCGCAAAGAGAGAAAACACGGACAGGTGTGATTATTATAATATAGGAAGAAAGTTGAGTGCGTGTGCTGAGTGTGAGAAAGAGAACAAGAAGATGTGGTATTGTGGAGTCGAACATTACAGGAAGGGGTGGAAGTTACACAAGTTTACTTGTGAGAAAAAGACTACTGCGAATGCGGAGAAGAAATGAAGACGGATTTCCAAGGACGACTTTTTTTCTGCTTTTACTTTTTGATTTGAAAAAAATAAAAAAAATACATTTGCAAGAATTGAATATCGATAATTTCTCATATTGACCGAAGCTAGTTCCATTCATTCTCGAGCACCCGCTATTTGATGCTGAGGATCCCTCTCGCGCATGGATAACTTGTAATCTCACTACTTTATCGAACTTAGGTGTATACTTAAGCGAGCCCAAGTAGCGACAACTTAAGCAGCCGCTATCAGCAAAACTAGCATCACATTACATGGATAGCAAAAAGGGAAAGATAGCGACGCAAATTGCAAACATCGTAAACTTCATTTGTATCATGAGTTAATCATGAAGGATATCTCTACATACTATATAGCTTTTTATCAGCCAGTCGTATATCTATAAACGCCTTTTGTTGAAAATGCAACCCTGACACGTTGAATGTGTTTTTACCGCCCCCCCATATGAACTAACTTGTTGAAACGCTAATAGGAATACAAAACCGAGACATGAGAATATATTCTTAAAAGAGACCATCAATTTCTCCGGTCTCAGTGTCGACATCGACGTTGAGATATCCAGGTGCAGTAGGAAGACCGGGGATGATTTGAATATCTACCGCAAATGCATACCTAGAACCATGTTAGAGAAAGCAATAGAATCGTCACGCAAAAAAACTTACAAATAACCAGCTCCAGCAGCCAATCTCACATCACTAATTGGAACAGTGAATCCAGTTGGTGCACCCTTAAGATCTGGGTCATGCGACAAAGAGTATTGAGTCTTTGCAATACAGATTGGCAAGTTTCCGAAACCTTGCTTAGTGTATGTATCAACCTTCTTTTGAGCGATCTCACTGAACTCAACCTTTTCAGCTCCATACATCTCTTTGCCGATGGCTTCAATGCGGGTCTGAACGTCTCCGTCAAGGCTGTAAAGAAGCTTGAAATTCTTCTCCTTTTCACTTGCAGCGATGACACCCTTAGCGAGGTCAACAGCTCCCTTACCACCTTCAGCCCAGTGATTAGCTGGAATGGCATCTTCGGCACCAGCAGCGATGGCCTCCTTTCGGATGACCTCAATCTCGGCGTCAGTATCGGTCTCAAACTTGTTGATCGCGACAACAACTGGTACACCATAGGATCTGGCATTGGAGATGTGCTTCTTGAGGTTGACGCAACCTTTGCGAAGAATCTCAACATTCTCCTCTCTGTAGATTTGGTGGAGTGCAGCACCTGGAGCGATTGGTGGGCCACCACCGTGAACCTTGAGTGCTCGAACAGTTGCAACAACGACGACAACATCTGGAATGAGTCCAGATGATCTGCACTTGATGTTGAAGAAACGTTCTCCTCCCATAGTGAAATCGAAACCTGCTTAAGTGATGACAAAGCCGGCCTTCTCGTTGTGGTTCTCATCAGACTCAGTACCAGCGAGCTTAAGAGCAAGCTTATCCGCAAGGACTGAACTAGCACCGATACTGATGTTTGCAAATGGTCCGGCGTGGACGAAAACAGGTGTTCCTTCCAATGTTTGCATCAAGTTGGGCTTGATAGCATCCTTCATCAATGCTGTTAAAGCACCACCTACACCAAGATCGTCACAAGTAACAGGATCACCATTTCTGGATGATCCAATGACCATGCGACCAAGTCTTTCTCTCATGTCGTTCAAGTCGTTACTGAGCGCAAGAATAGCCATACATTCACTAGCGACAGAGATATCAAATCCAGTTTCTCTAGTTTGTCCCTTCTCGGTACCAGCGGTACCAACGGTAATACCTCTCAAATGACGGTCATTGACATCAAGAACACGTCTCCAGGTAATTGTCGAAGGATCAATATCTAATCTTGCGAATCGATGAATCTCGTCCTCAGTGAGCTCGTCGGGGTTGGTTTTAGTGATACCAAGCTTCTTCAGTCTACGGAACATAATAGGTTGGAATTCACGCTTGCCCTTCTTTGCTGGAACAAGACGCTTGTAAAGCGGACCGTCCTTTTGAGTATTCTCGTGAAACATTCTAGTCTCAATAGCAGCAGCCAACAAGTTGTTTGCGGCTGTGATTGCGTGAATGTCACCAGTTAAATGGAGGTTGAATTCATCCATAGGAATGACTTGACTGTATCCACCACCCGCAGCACCTCCCTTGATACCAAAAGTTGGTCCTTGACTTGGTTGACGAACGTTGGCGAAAGCTATGCGATCAAGATGACCGGCGATAGCTTGAGTGAGACCCATAGTAGTTGTGGATTTACCCTCGCCAAGAGGTGTTGGGGTGATACCAGTGACAACGACGTAACGACCGTTGCGGCGGTGCTCAAGACGTTTGAGTAGGCTCAAATCAACTTTACCTTTGTATGCTCCATAAGGTTCAAGCTCGTAACCAGCAATGCCGATCTCTTGTGCTACACGTGTGATATGCTTTGGGTGTTGAGCTCTGGAGATAGCAATGTCCGATGGCACTGGGGTTTGAAGCTTCAATGGCAAAGGCTTGATAGCTCTGGCCTTTTGACGCTCGAAATAAGCTGTTGCGGATTCAACAACGTTCTGCAATAGCATTGCGATAGTCATTGGTCCCACTCCACCTGGTACTGGTGTGATTTGAGATGCAACCTCGGAAGCGGATTCAAAATCGACATCACCAACAAGACTCTGACCAGATTTTTTGGTCTCATCAGCGATAAAGTTGGTGCCGACATCAATGACCACTGCACCTGGCTTCAACCACTCTCCTTTGACGAAGTTGGCTTTTCCGATGGCTGCCACAACAACATCGGCATTCTTGATGAATTGCTCAAGATTTTGGGTTCTGGAATGGCATACCGTCACAGTAGCATCGGCATTCTTAAGAAGGTAACTTGCAGGGCTTCCCACAATATCGCTACGTCCAAGAACGACCGCATTCTTGCCCTTTAAGTCAACTCCACTCTCTTCAAGCAAGACCATAACACCTTTTGGCGTACATGGTGTGAAAAGAGGACGTCCTCCACGCTTTGCAAGTTCGCCAATATTCGATGCTCCAAAACCATCTACATCCTTTTCATCAGATACAGCGGAAGTTACGCTGTATTCGGACATGTGCTTCGGGACCGGTAATTGGACAAGAATACCATGAACGGATGGATCATTGTTCAATTGCTCGATTTTGTCAAGAACCTCGGCTTCAGTTGCGCTCTCAGGGAATGGGATAAGTTCGCACTCGATCGCTGCCTAATTACCCATGAATTAGTGTATGCAGGAAAGTAGTGAGGAATAGTAGCTAACCTCTTGTGCGGCCTTTAACTTCATGCGAACATAGGTAGCTGTACCACCATTAGTGAGTCATTTTCGACAGTCATCAATCACATATACATACTTGAGTCAGAGCGATCGCCCACTGTAAAAAATTGTATTAGCATAAACTTCGCATCGGACGTTTCTAGTAATGTCTTGCGGGAATTTACCTTGAATAATCTTCAATGAAGGCTTGAATCTTGGGTTTGTCTTTTGGGCATCGTCAATTTCAGCATGAATCTTCTCACGAATCTTCTTCGCAATGGCAGTGCCATCGATCTTGGTCGCTGTCATTGTCGCTGGAGTACTTGAGAATTGCCTGGTAGTACTGCTTTGCGGGGTGAAGGGGGATATGGATGAGACCCTTGTGGGGGAAGAAAAAGTTGAGCGGAATGGCTGACCCCGCAATTGGAGTATCTGTTGGGCAGCTTGAGCAAATGAGGCTGAAGGGGTTAAAGAACTCAACAGGGCTCGGTGTTGAGTAGGAAGACAAGCTCTGGATCTAAGAATTGACGAAGAATTGGTAAGAGTGAGGCAATTCAAAGAAGGCAACATGCACACATTGTGACGATAACCGCGGGCGGCACCACAGGCTACTTTGGCTCTTTTGCCGATCAACATTTCTGCACCGTGCCGCAAACGAATGAGGTGATTTGATTTGATTTGATAGGCGAATGAATGACAAGATAGATAGATACAGATATAGTAATGGAATCCGAATGATAATAACAATAAATGAACGATGCTTGATGAGCCTGTTGAATGACTACAACAATTTTTTTAGTATGTACTAAGCTTTAAAGCTTTCGATGTAAACATATCGGTGAAGATAAGACAATCAAAGCATTGCGTCAAGCAATGAATAATATAAGACAAAGTAACATTCAATCATTTAATCCGTTAGTCAATCAATCAATCAACCATCCATCCATCCATCCATCCATTCAAGCATATTTCTGCTTTCTTCATCAATACCTACTGGTGGAAAGAATGAGTCAAGGAAATGCTCATAGAATGGATAGAATGTCCGGCCATTACCTTATGAAATGTGAACATCATCCCATTCAACAGAGAGACCTATGACTGAAGCATCAATTTATGACTTCTGCCCTCTCTATTTCCATGTTGTGTCACAGCCGTGAGTCTTAAGAGTCTTTGCTATTATTTTTTAAGTGGATCCTCAAACTCGACTCAGAGCCTAATAAACCTCTCACCACTTGGCCAAGTCCCGCATCTGTCCGCATCTGTCCGCATCTTCTCTCGCTTATGATTGGTCTTTGATAGCACACATTTGAAGAGTCAAATCCCTAGAGGATATCGAACTTTTTGAGGGGCACAAAGATTATTTCGATCCAACCCTATCTAAATACCAACCGCCAACCTCCAACCTCCATCATATCGCGATTCTAGTACCATCAATACTGAATCGCAAGTATGAGGCCCATTCTATTGCAAGGACATGTCAGTATACATAATGCCCTGCTGGCTTGGTTTACGACCCCCATTTGCTAACAATCATACAGGAGCGTGCTCTTACACAAATTAGGTATATAACATCCGTCGAAATAATGAAATACATGCGGTATTGACGAACGAATAGATATAACAAAGATGGCGACATCATCTTTTCAACCGCGAAGGATCAGCACATTTGCGCATGGTATGCACACAACGGAGAGAGATTAGGCACCTACCACGGTCATCAGGGAGCTATATGGACAGTCGACGTGGACCCAACAACTACAATCATCGCAAGTGGTGCTGCAGACAACACCGTCAGGTTATGGGACGTTAAGACCGGAAAATGTTTGAAGACTTGGGATTTCAACACTGCTGTCAAGAGAGTCGAATTCAACGAGGATGCTACACAATTGTTGGCTGTAACCGAACAACGTATGGGATTCTTGGGAACGATCGTAGTATTGGACATCAACCTGGACGTAAACGGACCACAATCCGACGATCGGGCTTTGACCATTACTTGCGCGGAGAGCAAGGCTACTGTTGCAGGATGGAGTTATATGTCAAAGTACATCATTGCGGGTCACGAAGATGGAAGTGTTTCTCAATATGATGCCAAGGTAAGGATCTAGACTGGTGTCATCTATTCTAGGTACTAACGGGCTCGGTAGACTGGAGAATTACTCTTCAACACTCAAGTCCACGAACCAGATCTTCAAGTCACAGATCTTCAATGGGCACCCGATAGAACCTACTTCATCACTGCCTCGAAGGACAAGACTGCTAAGGTAAATTATACGCACGCTTTCGAGATTCCAAATCACTAATTAGTATAGCTTGTCAATGCCCGGGACCTCGAAGTCATGAAGACCTACGTAACCGATACTCCTCTCAACAGCGCATCTATCACCCCCAAAAAGGATTTCGTCATTCTTGGTGGTGGACAAGCTGCCATGGATGTCACAACAACCTCAGCCCGCCAGGGTAAATTCGAAGCCAGGTTCTACCACAAGATCTTCGAAGAGGAAATCGGTAGAGTCCGTGGACATTTCGGTCCTCTAAACACCGTTGCCGTGGATCCAAACGGAAAGGGATATGCAAGTGGTGGTGAGGATGGTTATGTTAGAGTGCACCAATTTGATAAGGGATATTTCGACTTCACATATGAGGTCGAGAGACAGGCTAGACAACAATAATTTAGTTTATTTGGCTTGTAGGAAAGGTGCATTTGCGGGCGTTTGTGGATCAAATCAAAAGGCTTGTAGAATCTGGAGGAAGGTAGAAAGAATGATTGATGAATCTCTTTCTATAAAGATTTAAATGAAGAAAGCAAGCTTTATTGCAAATAGTCTAGTCTTCACAAACTGGTGAGATAGATGTACTTCTAAAATGAGTATATCATGAAGAATTTAAGCATGACACCATTGTACTTTTCCACTGCTTGGTTGAGCCAACAAATTATTCCAGAAAAATGTTCCAGAAAAATATTCCATGAATGCATGGGGTAGATATAAATGTATGATACTAAATTTGTAACAATGGACTGGAGACTCGTGAATTCAATGTGAAATGCCGCAGGAAAGATTGTGATAGGAATTCTGAGTTGCGCTTTCACCGCCTTAGAGCTATCTAACCTAATTAGGTATAGATCCATGGTCGCAAGAGAATTCTCGTGGAGATAATTTGGCAAAATCCAAAAAATTTGTTGGACAATCACACTGCACTCTAAAATCCTAAAATCCTATCTGCAAAAACATTTATCTATTATATCCACGACACAACCTTTATAAACAAAACAAGTCTTACGCATTCAAATACCATGGCTGAAATTACAGCACGCAAGCGTAAAGGTATGTATTATTCTTTAATGCTTCAATCGATTGTTCTAATTCTCAATCATAGCTTCCACCGCTGCTGCAGTCCCCGCGGACGAGGTCGCAAAAGTAAAGAAGGCTAAGAAGTCACCAAAATCTACTGAATCCGTCAAGCCCAAGGAAGCCGCCAAACCTAAGAAGGCTGCAAAGGTTGTTGAGAAAATTGTAGAGAAAGAGGTTGTTGAGGAGCCAGTCGAGGAATCCGAAGAAGAGGAGGAAGAGGATGACCAAACTGAAGCTCTTTTGAAGGGATTCGAATCGGATAACGATGAGGAAGAGAATGCCAAGGAGGGTGGACTCGAACCTGCTCAAGAAGTTCCAAACGCCCTCGAAAAACTCAGCAAGAAGCAAAAGAAAGCTATCAAGAAGGCTGCCGAAGAAGCTGCCAATGATCTTCCTGGTGTTGTCTATATTGGTTGCATTCCTCACGGTTTCTACGAGGCAGAAATGAGAGCTTACTTTTCTCAATTCGGAGACATTCTCAAGATTCGTCTGTCAAGAAATAGAAGAACTGGTGCAAGCAAGCATTACGCATGGATTCAATTCGCCAGCAGAGGTGTCGCAGAAATTGTAGCCAAGACTATGGACAAATATTTGTTGTTCAACCATATCTTGAAGGTTAAATTGGTACCTGATGAGCAACTTCCTGAAAATTTGTTCAAGGGTGCCAACCGTCGCTTTAAAAAGGTTCCTTGGAACAAGATTGAGGGTCGCAGATTAGAGCAAGGTGCTGGAGAGGAGCAATGGGAGAAGAGAATAGAAAAGGCAGAGAAGAAGCGCGAGATCGCCGCAGAGAAATTGAAGCAAATCGGTTACGAATATGAGGCACCAAAAATAAAATCTGCAAAGGGTGTTTCCAAGAAGCCAGTCAAGGAAATTGAGAACGTTGAGGATGATCTTGCCGGAGATGGAGATGTCGTCATGGCCATTGAAGCTGCTCCTGCAGTTGAGGAACCAGTCAAAGCCAAGAAGGTCAAGAAGACCAAGGTCGTCGAGGAGACTCCTGCTGCTACAATCACCACGGAGGAAATCACCATTACAACCGAAGATGCTCCAGTCGAGAAGCCAAAGAAGGGAAAGAAGGCCGCAAAAGCAAAGGCTGTCGAAGCTCCCGTTGAGCCCGAAGCCGAGCCCGAAGCCCCAGTTGGAAGAAAGACAAGATCTAAGAAGGCAGCAGTCAAGGTTGTCGAAACCTCAGCTGAAGTGGAGATTGAAGCCGAGATCGAAGTCCCAGCAAAGAAGGACACCAAGGCTAAGAAAGCCAAGAAGTCCAAGGCTTAAGCTCTTGAATTCTGTTTTCCTCTTTTCTTGTAAATTGCCCGCTCGCTCGCTCGCTTGCTTTGATGATATTCCCCGGCGTTGTGGTCACATAAAAGAATCGTCGTATGTTTCAGAGGGTATGCTTTTAGACATGTCGCTTACTTGCTTGCTGTATTACTTTGATCTGGCTGGCTTGTATTGAGAAGAGTATGGCTCGGATGATCTGATACTTAGTAGGCTAGGCTTAATATAAATGAATGACAGATGAAGTATATGATTTACATGATGTAGTTTTTGTGATTGATCGTAGGTAGATCTTGAGCATGATGGGATTGTGAAATACAACTGGGAGGTTGAATAGTAGTATGAAGTCTAGTGATGACTTTTATGTGCCAGCCATTTAAGCCTTTTCGATGAGAGAACGATGAGATAACAAGAGTTCAATTCATAATCCAGAGAACAGTATAGCAAAGTTCATCAAAATCTTATCAAACATGTTATACACTATATTCTATCTACCATCTAAATAACAATCCATCTATCTCACCAATCACATTTCGTAACTCCGCCTTCATTCATAATCATTTTTTTCGACGCCTGAAAAAGGCTAATAAGCATTACCACACCCCCAAACGCTACACACGCACCAGCCATCCACGTTCTCCAGGTTCTTCTCGTTAATTTGATATAACATAATGGTGGTAAAATGTATGCCAAGGCACAAGCACTGGTTGCGCCGATTAGTTCGAATACTGCGCCGAGATCACAGGTTACGAGACTTAGGATCATGGCGCTGACGACGAGGGCGGACGTGAAGATGAGATGCAGATGCATGTTGAATGGATCGCCGGGGAACCAGTAGTTGAACATGACTTCGCGACAGACGAATGCTTCGAGAGGGAGGGTGGAGAGCATGTTGAGACCGAAACAGAGACGGGCGAGGATGACGAGGGGGTTTGTGGCGGGGAAGTTGTTAAGGACGTTGCCGAGGGTTTTGGAGCCGAAGGTTAGGAAGCCGGAAAGGGCCATGAGGAGACAGGCTACCATGGAGATGGAGGTGCTGTAGTGAGTTACGGTGGAGAAACGGTCGATGGTGGGGGTTTGGAGGGAGCCGTAGATTAAGAGGGAGTTGTGGTGGCAGACGAAGGCTAGGGTGTGTGTTAGTTGAGTTGAATTGAATTGGTGAGGGATGGAAATAAGGGGGTGGAGGCTAACCGAAGGATATTACGCCAATGGCTTGGAAGATGCCATCGTTGATGGTGAGGAGGGGTGTGGTGAATTCCCCTCTGTCTTCTTTAGGTACCATAAATCCTTGTGTTACAACTGTGAATAGAATGATCATCATACTAATCAGTGCCAAAGTGCTTGCTTTCGCCAACTGTCGGGGATTAGCATGACTTCTCGATATGGTTACGAAAATGTACCTTAGCAATGTCCCGATATAAACTCAAAGGATAACTTATTCCCAACACAAAAACCACAATAACAACCCTCCTGTTCGCCAGCAGCCCCAGCACCGGCACATCTCTTAATCTCGGGAAAACCGCCGTCAAAACATGCGGTATCGAATCTCCCACAATGATACAAAAAGCTATCATGCCCCCAAATGCAAAAGCCCATTGCGCAACACTGATAGCAATCAGACCCGTCCTCCCGAAACAAAACTCCACGGTTCCCTGAAAACTATCTCGTCCACTCAATTTCGAATTAATAACAATAAGTCTAATAGTCCAGTCCACCGTAATCGTAAGTGCAATTAGAAGAACAACTCCAGCCAAGAGTCCAGCTTGACGAAATGCGTAAGGTTGTCCGATGATACCGGCTCCGATAATACTATTCGCCATATTCATAAAAGCATTCCGCAGATTCGATTTCAGGCGAGATCGCTCGCGTTCAGCCCATGTATGTACATCTTCGTCGTCGTCCCAAGGACTAGAGGCAACAGTTACCGAGGGTGCTTCGATGCCCGTTAGGAGGGGCGTAAAAGATTGGGTTCGAGATGAGGGATGTGCATGTATTTCATCGTAGAGAGGCGGCGCTCCATTATTCGCACTCAATTCGCCATTCGGCGAAGGTGGTAAATCGAATCGTACACGGTTAGGTGTTCGAGGTGTATGTGTTTCGTTATGTCCTTGTTCCTGTGCCTGTCCAGAATGGACTATGATATCCTCATCTTCACTTCCTGCTTCTTCAGCGAGAAGTCCAACATCTTCTTCCGGATTACGATTGGATGAATCTTCATTTCTGCGATTGCTGTGCGATTTGGCTTTTGCCATTTTTGCTATCGTGGTAGCATGTTGTGAGTGAGATATTTGATTGGGAGGATTCAATGGTTTGGCCAGAATGCTTTCGTAGCTCAATGCGCCGGTAAATGCGGCCGCAATGCTGCATGCGGGCTTTAGCGTGTTTCCAATAATAGGTTGTCAGTGAACCCTTCTCATCCATTAACTTTATAAGTCTGGGGTGTTTGACCAAAATTTCCGAAAATATATCACACAGTTTTTCTTTACTTATGGATTTTATACAATAACGCTTCCGATCATTTTCACCCAATTATCAACTGTCATGCGAAAAGTACTTTGGAGGGGAAATCACACTCTAAAATTTCGATCCTTTCGGTTGTATCAGAGATGGTCTTCCGTGAGTTATATCTCTGGAATGCGCCAATATTCAGCAAGGCCACTGAGGGGATTTTTTGCTAGATCTAATCAGTCGATATTTGCACTTGAATCTGCGTTACTTGACCCGATTAAATATCATCAAGATGTATCTCGTTCCAAAATTAAGCTAGGCATGAGAGATTTCATTTCTTTGAGATATGGAATAAAGCCCGTATTTCGGCGATTTTCTATTCTCATTGTTGCTATTTGAATATACGTATGTTGCTTGATGAGAGCTAGGCTTTTGATGTAGAATGCTGCATTCAATATTGCATAGAATTGTTTCTTTCACTGAATATTTGGTGTGGAAGCTGCGGTCAAATGTTACTGGCTGAGCTTCAGTTAAGCTATCCAGATATAAATTCACAGCCTTGCTTGAGCTCGAAGTAACAGCTATGATGAGACGGACCTTGTCTTTGTCGGTATTATTGAACGAGTCTAGAGATATTCCACGAGTTTATAAGGTTTGCAAGTAAACATGTCCAATATTGTATCAAGCACAAATGGTCTAGGATGAGGCGTTGCCAAGTGGCACTTCATTGTAGAAATGCTTTCTCCACTATCCCCTGAAGGAGATATCAGTTCCAATAATCCATCTATTGGTCTTGCTTCAACACGGTTTCAAGGAAAGCAGGAAGAGGCACGGAATTCAAGACTTAGCTACGATCAAACAATTCATAGAGCCTACCATCCGATGACCATGCGATGTCTTTATGATATTTCACATGAAGTTATTTGGATGAGATAAGAATTCATTGACTTGAATGCTCTTTGGATTCTCTCGTAATGTTTGAGGACAGGAACTGGAGTAATAAATCCTGGTGGTAGTACCTTGAGCAGAATTGGCTAGATAAAATCTGCCATGATAGCAATATGCCTCTGCTGGACAAACATGTGGAAGTTTCCCTCTTGAAATATGAGTCTAGTAAGATTCAATCAACGTCATGATATGTTTGTCTGTCCATTAAATACATCAAATCGAATATGTCCACCACTCTTCTCAATTCCCCACAACGACAACTTAAAAGCGGCTCAAAAATTATTTCTGGGGCTTTGTTCCATTTACGGTTAGTTAATCGACTTTCCTTGACACTAACACGAAGCAAATTGCCACTTCATGAAAACTCATGTTGTTGATTGACCGTGAATGCTGGCAAATTAAAGGTCTAGAATCACCGGAAAGACTCTTTTTAAAGCACCAACATACTCTACACAATCATAGATCGTATTAAACGTCCTACCACTGGAGTCAAAGAAATGGATGCTTCTACCATCCCCACAATCAGTCTTACCGACACTCCCGAGGGTATAGTCGAACTTATCGACTCACTGGGCCGTAGTGATGTGCCCACTAGTCCGCCCTCTATCTATATCGACCTAGAGGGTGTCGACATTGGTCGCAAAGGCTCAATTGCGATCCTCCAAGTCTATATCCTCCCGACTAAAAGGACCTTTCTCGTGGATGTTCACAATCTTCGCGGACAAGCATTTTCCACTCCAAACTCATCCGGCCTTACCTTGAAAGCAATTCTGGAGTCCATATTCATTCCAAAAGTTATTTTCGACGTCAGAAATGACTCTGATGCTCTGTACAGCCACTTTGGCATTAAACTACAAGGGATCATCGACCTTCAACTCATGGAACTTGCAACTCGATCTCACAGTCAGAAATTTCTTAGCGGGCTTAGAAGATGCATGGATCAAGATCTTGTGCAAACTCCTGAAGAGCTCGAAGTTCGGAGCGCCATAAAGAAGCGTGGTGTACAACTATTTGCGCCAGAAAAAGGGGGGAGATATGAGGTCTTCAATGACAGGCCGCTTGATCCAGCAATCGTGGATTATTGTGTTCAAGATGTCCGACTCATGCCTCAGTTATGGAACATTTACAATGCAAAACTTATTTTAATGGACAAGAGATGGGCTACTAAGATTGAGCGAGAAACAAAGGCTAGGCTTCTGTTATCTCAGAGTCCAGGTTTCAATGGGAAGGGAAAGCATATGGCAAAAGCGCCAGCCACGTGGTAGAGTATTGTTGAAGTTTTTGGTAAAAAGTTTGTATAAATATTAGATTTTGGCCTTTGGTTGGGAAGTATATGTCTGCCATTATATTGCTGTGGCTTGTGACTACTACTGAAATGATTTACTACCACATTCGAGATCAATGTGAATGACATACGCAATTTATCGTCAAGAAATTTATCTTCTTGATTCCTGTATCGACCTGGTGAGGTCATTTGTTGAGGCTGAGCATGAGTTTCAATGAGACTACTATCTAACAATGGGGGTGATGTTAGAAAATAACGACGATTATTTGGAGAAATCGAGCCTGTGGTAGTGACGCAAGACTTGTAGGGTTCTCGCGTTGTTTTGTTGCCCTCTACAGGCAGTCGAGCTTTGTGAGTAGTTGCGAGTGCGATTTTTATGTCTCCGTCGTATAAAGCATAGTCGCAACCGTAATGGGACTTCTCAAAAATGGAAGGGGTTCCTTGATCAGTCGATCCTTCTGTTACGTGCCTCCATTGTACTTTCCAAGGTGACAGGCATATGTTAAATAGAATCACGATCTGAACCTTTCCACATATTTCATTCTGAAATGAACAAGCCAAAATAAAATTCTGGAATACTATCAAATTTTGGTTTCATTAAATCAGTTATAATCCCATCTCGCCCATGTGGCCTGGGTGAAGATGGGTTCTTCTACTTGTTGCACCAGTCGTCAACCTCCTTCCCCCGATGCAGTCTCGCCTCGTCCTGTACGATCACCATCACTTACCCCAGTTAACACTCTGAGTAAATCTCCAAGAAAAGCTTCGAACTCAAGGATTGGGGAACTACAAACACAAGTCCCTACATGGAGCTCGGCTACAAAAATGGAAGATGCAATAGAAATGAGAGCCCTTTTTGAAGGAGAATGTTTCCCTGATAGTGATAAAGAGAACGAAATTGTGGTAGTCGATGAAGGAGATAGTGATGATGATGACGAGGACGAAAGGCGGCAGGAAGTTAAGCCAATGCTCAGCTCCAATACACTCAAATCCGTCAAAAGCCGTTTGATAAAAACGTTTTCCCGCGAATCTGGCATGGCAAAGACCGATAAGAGAAGAAGTATAGGGACCAGCCACGAAGAAGTCGAGCGAAGAAAAGAACTGAGAAGAATAAGGCAGAAGAGAATTGAAGAGGAATTGAGTTATGATGATGGATATGATGAGGATGCTCAATCTATGAGTACAGTGGATTGTCCTGCTACGCGGACCCACAAGGTTCAGAAGAGGCAATCTGTTTTACCGGAGGACAGTGGAAACTTTCCAATTTTCAGAAAGTGAGTATACTTTTGAATGTTGACAAGAAGTCATGATTCTAATTAGTTCTTCTAGGCAAAGCTCTTCCTTTGGATCGGAAGCGGTTAGCAATGGCAGCAAGATCTCTCTTTCTACCAGCAATAATGATAACACGAGTAAGTTTGTATCGCTATCAGCTACCAAGCTTGATGATACCAGCAAGGTATCACTTTTGAAACCAGCAGATAGAGGAAAGTCCCGAACGTATTTGGGTCCTGGTGATCCTAACTCCAGTCTTCTCAAACCGGTCAACACTCCACCCCGCAGATACAGTTCGCCTGGCCCTTTTCCTACACCCAGTGAAATTGATTTTTTCCAGCCTGGAAAACACCACCTGAGAAAAACAGACAGTGAGGTTTGTTCTATACCTTCAGCACCTCAAAAAGAGGCTCAAATATTACCAAGTTTGGCTACCCTTGATCCAAGTACGGCCTCAAGTTGGCGATTATCATATACTTCTCATAAAAACAATCGTGGAGCGCATCTTCGAAGGTTAAGTCAACAATTTGATACTCCAATTCAATCAGCCATGGATGTTGCAAACGTGGGAACTCAAACACTGCCACGCTGGCTAAAAACTCATGGGCTCCAATTACCTTCGCAAGCTATCACTACTTCGGAAGGTAGTACTTTACAAAAAGAGCCATCATTTATGCGTCCACCACGTTCAGATACTGGATTTGGTGGGGTTGATGGCAGTGGAAACTTTTCAAATATGCATTTGCAGGATATGGATATTTCTAAACATCTTCTGCAGAGCTCTTGCTCGTCACCACAACTGGTCAGCTGGGAGCAGCATCACCGTGAAGCTTCTGGAATTAGTACTGCGACACATAGTCGTGCTAGATATATGCGAAACCCATCGGAAACAATATCGATTCCTTCATGCCCATCAATTGCTTTGAGCGAGCTAGTGCCACCCAATTGGGGGAAAATACCAAACGATGGAACGTCTTCATTTTACCCTACCGTGCCCAATAGCATTCAACCTTCCCCAGAATGTTCACGATTTGAGCTTTCTTCTTTCATGTCAACAAGTACAAGCATCCCTACAATGGTGGAGCCACAAGGTATGATGAGCCCTTTGACATTGCTGTGTATATTTCACTAACATGATAGCAAGTAATTGATGAGATAATCAGTCCTCTTCGCTCGCCATTAATGCCAGCAGCAATGGGATACGATACACCTACCACAATCAATGTATCTTTGACGAGCCTTCATGCCCCTTTAAGCAGATACTCCGCGAAACAAATTGATGAGAGCTCGCTTTTTGCTTCAAAAACTACAAGTTTTCGAGAACGAGAACTGGAATTGAGTCATATTAAAGCACGGTTTGCTTCATCCGATTTGCGTCGACCTCCAAGTACACCAATATCAAGCAAATTTCGCGAAGAGTTTGATATTTCGCTCACCCCTCAGCCCAAATCTCCTTTTCAGAAGCTTGTCAGGGCATGCTCACTGAAAAGGAGCCGTGATGTCGTGGAAGAGGATTTGCTACTTCCTCCCCCACCGCATAGATCGGGATTTGGGTATCGATTCACCTCTACTCCCACAACTCTAGGTAGAAGAAGCTCTGCGTGTTATTCGACACCGACGAAGAAAACTTCGGAAAGACATCGAACCCCCATTGTTGATGATTCAATCGATACTCCAGTAAAAGGCAAGTTTTCTGCATTTCGCAGAATCAAACGCCTAGCTAGTTTGGGTGGGTACGATGGTCCGGCAGATGATCGTCGAAACAGTAGAGCAGATTCTGGTACTACACGACGACCATCTGCGTTGGATTCTAGGTTAGGCTTGGGTGCCGAGATGACCGCAAAGGAGGCCCAACGGAAAATATCTATACCTCCTAGTATACCATCCATCAGATTACCAGTTCCTGAGTCCCCGAGTATCAACACGGCAGACACTCATGAGCCTGGTGTTCTGGCTCGCATTGGCACATCCATGCATGTTACCACTCCGGAACTTCATTTTCCTGATACTCTTGCTCGTATCGGTACTTCTATGCATATTGACTTGCCCACACCTCATTTTCCCGATGCCTCATCGCTTCTTCATACTCCCCATTTCGATATTCCAACCCCTCACATTCCCCATATTCCTCATATCAATGTGGGTCATCACGATTCAGATTCTGCCCCAAAGGAAAAGAAAGGGCCCAAAGCAGCACCTGCAATTGTTCCAATTGCTCCACCAAAATCAAAGGTCCAAAGGTCTGGCAATGATCCTCAAGGTGGAGCACCACAGTGGAGAGGCCCACGAGCTAGAAATCGCTCCACGACTAGGGATGATAATAGGAGAAGAATGGATACTAGTCAGGATGATTCCGCTGCTGTTTGGATGAAAGCAGTAAAAGGTGCTGTATCAGATAGATCCAAAGCACGCAAGGACAATCAAGACGGAGATGACATTTTTGGAGATTGGGAGGCAGAACTAGCTGGAGTTGCATCAAAATCCAAATATGAAAGCCGAAAGTTTGGCTCGAGAGGTAAACCTAAGATCCATCAAATTGAGCAATTCCCAGAAGCTTGGTGTAGATTCCCGAGTCATGAAAGAAATGCTAGGGGTCATGAAAGTGCGGGTGTAGAGGCGTCTGTTGAAACCAAAGATTTTGCCATTTTAAGAGCGGGAAATGAGGCTTTGGGAAGATCGGATCATTCTTATGGTACGAGAAGGAGGAGAAGGCCAGGTATGTATACTGAGAATAGTAGTGATCTTAGTGATTCTCAAGTGCTATCAGATGAGGAATTGGATGCAATTGAAGCTGCAGAGCCGTGGATCAAACGGTGGAGTCGGAAAATTAAAATAGCTTGGATGGATTATAGGATTCAGGAGGATCAGAAGAGTCATGCATTTCACTCGGGGAGTTTGGGGAGAAGAGGCTCAATGACTATGGATGGAAAAGTACCATTTCCAGAATTGGAATTGCTACCAATGAGAGCACCCCCTCCGCCAAGTGAAGTGGTAGATAATGAAGCAGATGATCTTGAGGAGGAAAGAAAGAGAGTAGAAGCGATTCAGAAAGCTAAAATTAAACCGCATTTTGAGGCGGCTGATTTGACGCAGAGTAAGGGAGGTGTGAGCGATTTGTTGGATATTTTTAGTACAGGGCCTGAGGAGCCGGCTGAACCAAAGATGCCTGCTAAAAAGAAGGGTCCGAAGGCAAAGAAGGTTATAGACCCTTATGCATTGGATGAAGACGATGACTTGGGTGGTGGTGATAAGGGTGATGAAGACGAAATGCTCAAGAAGAAAGGAAAGAAGGTCAAGGATCCCTATGCAATCGATGATGATGAAGATGAGGATTTGCCACCCGCCCCAAAGAAGAAGGAAAAAGCAAAAGATCCGTACACTATTGATGATGATGATGATGAAGAAAATGAGGATATGCCGTCTGTTTCGAAGAAAAAGGGCAAGGCGAAAGACCCATATTCTATCGACGATGATATGGACGGCTCATCGGATTTTGGTTCTGGTGATGAGTTGGGCAGAATTGATCAAATCGTTATGAAAGAAGTGCTAAGCGATGATGATACGATTGATCACACACGATTCGAAGACTCGGTCATCAGTTTTCGTGATCCTGAATTCTATCAGGATTGTTTAGTGATGCCCAAGGAACCGAGTCCTGTGCATGTTAAAGAATGCTCTGTAATATCTAGTCATGGAATCATTGAAGAAGAAATAGAGGACCCATCTAGGAACGGTGCGGGGATTGGAGTACAAGTGAAAGAGATCGGAGAGGGGGTCATTAAACAAATTGAAAAATTTAGAACGTGGAATGGTAAAGATTGGGAGAAGGAAATGGTAAGTTTCTTGAGAAGAAGAGACACGAGTGTAGGAAGAGATAGCATGAGAAGCGCGAGATCCGGATGGAGTATGGGAAGTCAGGGATCTAGAAATACTGTGAGGAGTGTTGGAGTGGAGGTCAAGAGACTTGAGGACTTGGAGAGAGAAAGGAAGGCTTTGAGAAAGTGTGGGGGTCATTTGACGGGAGGTGTCCCGAGGAGGGTTAGAGGTAATAGAGAAAGAGATTATGAGGGAGAACATGAACGGAGCGTCAGTTTAGGGAGAGGGATTGGGGGACTTGAGAGATTCAATGGTTTAAGTGAGACCCGGGGAAGGAGGTTGACGTTTGGTAGTGGCAGATAGTGGGTTGATTGGTCCTAAGGGTTAAGCTTCAGCTCGTTTTTCCCGGGAATCGAAATCGATAGTCATTTTTGGAGTTGGCTAAGTCAGGTATAAGTTTTCGCGGGGCGTGGGTGAACATTATCTTAATGTATCATTCATTTTCGAGACATTGCTTATAAGACTGAATCTATGTATTAGGGATCTTGGGTCTTGAGTGGTGCGAGATTATTAGGTTCTAATTGGTATAGCTAGGTTTTAGGTGTAAGTCGGAGACTGAGAAAGTTTGGTGGATTTCGGTCGGTATTGTTATGTGTTGCTGTGCGATTTATACTCATGCAGTTTTACTTAGAACCCACAAAAACCACACGAATAGATGAATAATTTGTTTTGTCGCCAAGAATATTTCTGTTGCATGATAAATTGATGGATATGAGCGTAGATAATCAGCCACTTACATCTCATATAGGTATTGCACGAAGTACTAAAGATAGTTAGTATATGCAAGTGCTCGGCCGCATCCGCCGATGCAGATTATGAGCTGTACACCTGAATATTTTGTGTTACCTATTCATCATAGTGGCCCTTCTCTCAGCATAATCGTCGCCCAGCGTCCACAGTTCACTATTTGATGTCAGAGAGCATATTTCAAGCTTTGTATATTGATGCTATATAAAAGTGGGCCAGTTAAGTTTTCCTGCAATGCGGCCCGGGCGTAGAGGGTCCTGCGGTAGATCGTCGCTACTGTCGAATCGCCCAAGGACCTCTTGCTGAAGGATGCGCGCCTTGGCGGCTGTGTCTTCGATTACCTGCCCATCCACCACCAAAGGAGGGGCCTTAAGATTAGCGGGGAGCTTATGCCAGCCGACTACCTTATACAGATCTTTAACGTTGGACACCCCATCGATGATCTTGTGCCAATATTGCCTCTTCGCCCGTCGGACCATTGTCATCATATCCCGGCGGCATCGCTCTAGGTTCTCCGATTGAGTTGTTCTGGCAGAGCAGAGCGCTTGGTGCGCTTCGCGGCATTCTATGGTCCACCAGGGGGCTGAGCGCCCTGTATTGTTCTTCTATTTGCCTGCTAGCCGGATCGCTGTCTCGAACATCTTGCCAATCTCTTCTACGAGTTCGTCCACTTGTTCTATAGACATGCCCAGTGGGCTCAGCATGCCGGAAGCTCCATTGCGTATAATACCTTGAAACTCCGGTAGATTCCTATCGCTAACCATTCTGCCAATAGGTTTCTCGATCACTGATCTGTTGTTGGATATGGTTGTAATCTGTGTCTCGTGATCGGATCCGCTATTCAGCTCTGCAGCTACTATAGAGTCAGCGAATGGGATATTCGAAAAGGTAAGATCGATCGTATGGCCAGCCCGGTGTGTGGGGACTCCCGGTGTGCCAGTAAACTCCATACCGCACATTGCTGACCACTCTGCCAGGAGAGCGCCTTGATCGGATGTAGTAACGCCTGGTTCGAACAGCTCATGCTTTACATTGAAGTCGCTCCGATTACTGTGCCATCGGGATACTCTAGAGCTATTGTGGGCTCTATCATATCTCTGGTACCTGGTTGTCTATTGTATTCAATATCTGGATCCCATTTACCTCTACCCAAAGGAAGTCGCGGCTCGGTCTCACTCGCTTTTGTTGGGCGTGGAGCGCTTTGCCCTTCCGTACGTAGATCATCGTCCGCGGCCGTTCCGCCTCTCTCTCCGGCCCTTCCAGGCTATCCCAGCTATCCAGCGGTGCGAAGCAGTCGTATCCTGGGTGATCCTGGGTTTAGTTCCTGGGTAGGTAGAGGGCTCCTGTATACACAGAACCTCCAGCTCTTCCTCGAACGCCATTTGTAGGATCGCAATGTGCGCTCCTATCTTCTTTTGTACACTTACCCATCCTATTCTTAGAACCTTAGGCTCGGGCGTTTTGTAGCGGTTGCTGCGGTGCCGATTGTAGCGACTATTCATAAAGCTCGGTGTCGATTTCCATGCCGACGCTCTCCGCGATGGCTTGCTGAAGTCTATCTTTGGACAGCTGTTTCAGATTCATACTGCCCGGCTCAGGGCGTTTGAGCTTGAGAGGGCTGTGGTTCTCGATCGCGCCGCTGCCCCTGATGGCCGGGGTTGGGATCGTTTTACAAAGTTGAAATTGAAAAAAAGAGCTTAATATTAGTGTTGCGGGTTGAGAGGTTCAATTGTGCTAAAATAAGAGCATGTTTATGATTCAGACGAGCGGCGACGACAGGATGAAAATTTTCGGAAGCAAAAAGCTAGAAGTATTCTAGAGAAGCATGTAAGACATCTAGAATAATAATATATAAATTATTCAATGCTTTCGTGAATTCAGAGCTGCTTGAATTCGAAGTACCTATTATCTGTCTCGCGAAGCTTTCGGCTTGGATTAATAGAGTATAGATTACTGCACACCTATAAATAGATGAAATCGTAAAGAGAAAGATGATTGTTAGAGAGCAATAATTTCTGATTTGGTAACCGTGGAAGATGTTGGTAGTGAAATATATCACATAGAACTATTTCAAAGTCAACGTGAGTTGAGAGTTCTCGTGGTCTTGCCCCACTAACCCCGCTCTCTCCAACCAGTCAGATCTCTTTGATTCATACTACTAACTAAGCCTTACATACAATACATAATAGACGCTGATATTCCGACATCTTTTAAATAACGCTCCTGTCAGAAATGGAAACTTCGAACTTTCTTTTATGATACTAACACTCTACAGACTATGCTTCAGAGCTTCCATCACTAACACTGAACTTGGAGATTTGATCTCATTTTGATATGTTGTCTGCGGCTCATAAAATCAAACGAATACCCTCTAATCTCCTAACCCTCATCTCTTAAAACCCCAAAAACCTCAACCCCCTTCTTCCAAACTCTAAAATTCCACTACCAATCCACAAACCCAACTCTGTAAAGTTTACCGAGTTTTCATGGGTTGTGGGTTTTGACACAGAGCGAATCGTTGCTCCAGATTGCTTCACAATATTTGTATCCTCATATACAGCCGCCTCCAATCCTAACCTCAGCATCAGATA